>BRDA01054892.1:0-35887 GCA_036984385.1 Crenuchus spilurus | reverse complement strand
TAACAGGCCTCCCAGCCTGCACTATTAAACCACTACAGATGGTCCAGAATGCAGCAGCACGTCTGGTTTTTAACCATCCAAAATGGGCACATGTTACCCCACTGCTCACTGGCTTCCGATTGCTGCCTGGATCAAACACAAAGCCTGCACGATCGCCTATAAGGTGATGACAGAGCAGGCTCCCTCTTATCTGCACTCGCTCCAAAAAGCTTATGTCCCTGCCCGGTCGCTGTGCTCCTCCACTGAACGTTGCCTTGCTTTGCCTAACATTCAGGCAGCCCTGGCCTAGTAGTGGTTATGGATCTGGTCTGGTGACCTGAAGGTCGCCGGTTCAATCCCAGGGCAGGTCATGACTGAAGTTACCCCCAATTGTAAGTCGCTTTGGATAAAAGTGTCTGCTAAATGCCTCAAATGTAAATGTAAATGTAACATTCACACAAAGCAATCCAGACTGTTCTCCTCAGTAGTTCCCAGATGGTGGAACAAGCTGCCTACCACCACTAGAGCAGAGGTGTCCCTCACTGGGTTCAAGAAACTCCTAAAATCCGAGCTCTTCAAAGAGCACCTGCTCTAGTGATCCCAAATACTCCCCATGAGTACTGATATGCACTCAGCATTCGATATCCAAATGTTAATTCTAGTATACTAGTACTAGTAAATACTAGTACAACTCTAGTATTTTTTGCATTTGTACTTTCCCACTATTGTAAGTCGCTTTGGATAAATACAATGTAATGTAATGTAATCTATCTATCTATATCTATATCTATACTGATTTGCACTGGTGAATTTTTTTTGGGTCTACCAGTTTTTGTTCCATAACCCTCAGGATCATTCAAAAAATGCAAAATGACTGTCTTACTGCATCCAGTCTCAGCAGCGATGGCACGTTGTATGAGGCCTTGCTTATGCAGCTCAGCAATCCTATCACGTTCAAAGTCAGTAAGCTTTTTGCTTTAGCCATCAGGAGGTCTTGACAGTGTAAATACTTGACAGAAAATGACATGGAATCCAAATTTTTGTGCAGATTTTGGCTTTTAAAGTCTATGGTCAAACTTTTGATCAGCTGAAAAAATCATGAGTGAGTAAAAATGCAGTTTTCAAAAAAATTGCTTAAAATTTTGTTTCTTGCACCGATTCCTTCTTCTAGCATTGTGAAGCTCTACTTAGAACCTTCTTAAGATCCAGTAGTGCAAAATGCAAATTCTTGCAATTTTTTAACTGTTCTTAAGATTTTGATCAGAAGTGTACATACATATATTTAATCACCAATTAGGTTGTATTATTGCACCTAATGAAATTTGACCTTCACATTTACCCTGGTCATCTGGAATGAAAACATGCTATAATGAACAGTCTAGGCTGTGAGAATATGTGCCTGAACCCAGGGAGCAGTTGGGGATTAGGTGTCTTGCTCAAGAGCACTTCAGTCATAATCTGCCCGGGGATCGACCCTGTGACCTTCTGGTCACAAGATCAGATTCTTGCACCAGAGCTGCCCCCATATATATTCTGACTTTTCTTGAGCCTCTTGAGTATCCCTCTATACCAACAACCTGTCTAACACACCTGTTAGGTTTTGGGTTTTTTTTCTTCAATAAAACATACATTATTATGCATTTCATAGCATAAGATGGTATGGATATTTTGTTTCATAAAATATATTTTTTAATATGCTAAAATGCTAACTTATTTTGGGACATTGACAACATAAAACTGTACACGGTCCCCGAGTAGCTCAGCAGGCTAAGATGCTGACACACTGACCAGGGGATCGCAAATTCGAATCCTAGTCATACTGTTTACCATCAACAGCCGGGCCCCTATAGAGCAAAAATTGGCAGTGCTCTCTCTGGGCGGGTAGATAGCGCGCTCTCTCCCTATCACTTTCACACTGCAATGTCCACTGGCTCAGGCATCTACTGATTGGTCAATTCAGAGTTGGGAATCCTGCACTTTCCTGTGCATTGACTCTCCAGTGCTGGTGTTTCAGTGGTAGTTCGAAAAGAGGCGATGGCTGGCAATGGAGGAGGCGTGTGCTTGACTTCACCCTCCTAGATTCAGGGACCATGCAAAGCGATGGGGAGAGCCCCTAAGCAGATGGGATGGGTTAATTGGGTACTACTACATTGGGAAGGGGATAAAAATTGGCAAAAATAAAAAAAAAATAAAAAAATAAAACTGTACACAATATTGGATTAAATGTTTTCAAAAATACTGTATATGACACCAGTTTGTTTGCAGAGACATGTATAAATTCATTAGTCCCATGTAACTCAAACATGTTTTAGATGATTTTAAAATAGGTTTGGAAAGCTGGAGAATAATGACTTATTATATTTAAATGTGAAGATCAAATCACAAAAAAATTATTAATCACAAATTATTAATCATTTAACTTGTTCATCTTTACTATAACACTAGCAGTTTGAGGAAGCTGCGATATCCATTTTAAGTGAGGGAGACTGACTACAGTCATTAGCTTGTGTGCAAGATAGCTACAAGCAAATCTACAGCATTTCATATATAAAACATACTATGAATCTTTATTCTTAAATTTTCTTTAATAGTCACAGTTTAAGCACAGAATAAAAAGAAAACGCTTATTTTCCAGTCTTACAATGAACAGAAAAATAAAGAAAAAAGTGCACTGTACATCAACCATACAGTCGACCCTAAGTGCACACTCAGCAAGCATGCATTCAGAGTACAAACCACAGATTAAAAAAATGTAAAACTTAATAAAAAAGGTAAAGTGCATATTAAAAACTCCCCCCACATTTGTTTATTTTACTAAACAAAACCCCAGAAGAGAGAAACTGCACTTAAGAATTCAACAGACAGAAAAGGTGCACACACTCACATTGAAGTATAGTCATACACATCCATAAAGAGTGGGCTCTACATACATACATACATACATACATCCACTAAGCCCCATAGATCTACATTCTAAATGCACAATTTAGGTCAGTCTTAACCAACATGCACACTAATCAGACATCCATAATAACTTTACACTCAAGTACTTTACATTCACAACAGAATGTATTTAATTTTCACGCACCTATCTCACACCCACACATACACACACAAACAAAATCCCCACACATTGGAGAATTTCAGTTCAGCAAAAAGCATTCTGCAGTACGAGATCACAAACTGACAGGTATTTGTAAGTTTATTACTGTGTAATAAACCAATTGACAGACGCTGTGCAAAAGTATAGATCAGTCATAGCACTTCATTGTTTTTACAGAGCAGCTATTTTCTTCTGATGGGTCCGGGTTAAAACCTGCCCATCAACCCCATCAGGTATGAGCTCAATAGCAATTACTTCTCTGATCTCTGCCTTTGCCTCTGATCTCTGTATTACGTGTATGATGATAGGCTACAAACCTACCCTGCAGGTTTATTTTGATTTCTGGTTTTGTAAGGCCCACTGAGGTATGTGTGGATAAAATTACACTGGAATACACACGCACAAATAAGCATACAGATTCTGGGTCACATGGTGTGGTAGGGAAAGTTCAAGGTTCGTTTTTTCAGCCTTCTTAAGGGATGTGTTCTCCCATATTGTTGCCGTGTTGCCACAGATATTAAAGGAGGAGCTGGCAAAGAATTGTATGATGGGTCCGGTACCTTCCCCCGTCTCCAGCACTGATTAGGCGATGGGGAGACTGGCAGTGGCGTGGTGGCCTCATCACTGTCACTGTGCCCTTCTTCTCCAGTCTGGTGTTCTTCCAGCGTTTTTTCTGTATGTGATCCAGTCGAGAGCAAAGATATACAGGAGGAAGGGAGTGAGGGTGCGCGCCTGGGTAGAACCCGCTTCTTTTTTGAGGTATCATCAGTTAAAGAGTGAGGGCGTGGCTTAATATTGAGCGGGGACACAGAAACAGGACTCAGCTCCAGCTCACTCAGATCATTAGCAGACAGTTCCAGAGAACCTAGCTTTGCTAATGAAGCTGAACGCTTTATAAGTGATGGTGGGGTTAGGCCAGCTTGGCGGATTTTAGCTTCTACTTCTTTGGCCCGTTCTCGAACACTCCGCCCCTTTCTATGTTCTCTTACAGCCCATGTCTGGCTGAGCTTTGTGTCTGATCTCCCGCTCACTTGGCAGAGAAATGCCCCCAGCTCTTTCAAAGTCTCCCATGTCTCCCTCATGTCCAGTACCGGAAAAGGTTCAGAAGGGCAATCAGTGCTAGTCTCCTTCTCTGTGACGCCCTCTAGCTGAAGAACGACTTCTGGAGAAGAGCTGGATGGTGTAGAATGGCTTTGCTTTGAGTGAAAGGGGCTTGCATCCTCCTCTGAAAATCCAGTGTATCCACGCTCTTCTTCCCTGAGTCTTATTTCGCCCTCTTTTCCCATCCTATCCTCTACAGGAGAAGGTTCCTCCTTCTCAGTGATGAAGGGAGAAGGTTCCTCCTTCTCCATTTTCTCTGCTACAGTCCTCTCAGGCTGATGGTGGTGGGCTAACACAGTGCTTGGATCAGTTGTGAGGTCTGTATGAGATGAGGTGTCCTCAAGTCTGTCTCTGCTGCTGGTGCTGACAGTGGAGCGGTGTGCCAGGCACCCAAGCGTACATGATAGCAATGTGGAAGAGGAAACTTCCTGCTTCATCTTCTCTTCTAGCTGCCTGGTGGCCCGCCGCACTGTACCCTTTGGCCAATCGGTTTGCAGGGCCTCTCCAAGCTCCACCTTTTCTGCTTCAGTTCCTTCTGCTGTGCTTTTGACTAAATCCTCCTCCTCCTTGAAGCTGGCAGGAAGAGGGGGAGGAGTTACACTGTGCCTTGTGGACTCCAGCTCTGAGTCTACATCATCATCATCATAAACTGAGACACTGCAGCTCTCCTGAGGAAGAGAAATATACACAGATAAGGTGATGGACTGCAAAGGTCAATATTGCAGAAATAACATTTCGCTGACTGCACTTGGACCAACACAGAGATGGGGAGATCCATGCAACATTCTTTTTCACCACAAGGAGGCAGCATATGATATGAGTTCAAACTCAATGCATGTTAACACTGATGCATGGAATGTGGAGACATTTGATTTCAATAGAAGGTTGGCACTTACTCTCAGCAACACTACTCCCTTGCTGCAGAATAATGATAGAGCATTTATAAATATATATATGGAAGAGCTTGCTTTGCAAGTGTCAATGCAATGTGCCAATAATAAACAATATTTAAAAGCCGTAAGAAGTAAAGGAATTTAAAAAAAAAACAAAAAACATTAAGGTCAAATATAGCCCTATTTTATACTGAAAAAATATGATGAATATTCTCAGATTAAGTAAAACACACTCTGAATAAACTGTACTGCTGGAAACAGTTCTGCACTTTTTTTACGAGAAATTTTTTGTTGCTTGTTACCTTCTTTTGGTCCTCCTCCCCTTTCACATGGTCCTCGGGAAGCAGCAGCTTTGACTCCTGGCTGGGACTTTTGTCTCGGGGTATCTGCTGTACTGCCTGCTCAGAACTTCCACGGGTTTGCCCTTCCTGAGCAAGGCCAAGGAATTTCTCTCTGGCACTGAAGAAGTCAATGCGGTCTGTGCTTTGAGCAGAGGGAAGCGAGGTGGAAAGTTCTTCTTGTAATGTGGCACTGGGGTGATGGTGGTCATCATCGCTGGTGTGACCTAGCCCTGCACAGTCTACATCTGTGTCAGGCACTTGCTGGCTGAATTCTTGCCTATGGTGTTCAGGCACCTGTGTGGGCAGCCCTGCTGCTGAGGAGGAGTCTGTGGCTTGCCTGTTTGGCTCTGAGGTTTTACTCCTAATGGACTCTGTTCTGGGCACCTGAGGGTCACATTTCTCCTCAGGCACATGAGAAGAAACCTCAGGATTTTCACAGGTGATTTGTTTATCCTCCCCATCTGAGATAATCCTGAGGGAGAAGGCCAGATGATGTAGGGAGGCAGGTGGATGGGGGCGGCCCACCGAGACAGTCTCAGCCACATCAGGCTGGACTTCTGGTACTACTGTAGCTGCCCATGGTCTAGGCATCAGTGGAGGTTCCTCAGCAGTAAGACTTTCCTCAGAGTCCCCGAGGCCATTTGTAAAGGGCCCATCCTGCAGCGCAGGTTCTTCATGGTCCTTTACACTACCAGCGATGGTGGAAATAGGAGTGAGGGTCTGGAGCAGCTCTTGGAGTGAAGGTGAGGCCAGGGTGCCACTTTGGTTGCGAGGGTTAGAGCGGCCCAGTGTTTGTGCTGCAGGGGTCTTAATCAGAGGCTCATGGTGCTCAGACAGGTCACTGTCTGAATGGGAACGCCATAACTTGTTGTGCCTCTGCTTGCTAATAAGGGAAGCAGAAGAGAGGAAAGAAAGATAAAATGCAATAAGAATGAGATATTATAAACAATTCTGGTACTTTCTCTTCGAATATAGTTGTGATGTTCAGATTCAAAATCTGTATAGTTAAATTGCCACCCTCAGACCAATGAATCACAATGCTTTGTCATTTCTCCTTTTTAATGATTTATATCTAAAAGTGTCCTGCCTCTAATACTACTGCACTTGCACTCTGCACCGAGCTACAGTGACCAGACTTTAAGCGGTCTTGACAAAAATGGCCTTTTGACACAAACATTTTGCTCAATAAATGTATTTTTTGCTGTCAAGCTGAAATATATACACCCAAGACATGCAAAGCTATGTAGATACACTTGAGACACAGTGACTCATGCAGTTATTTAACTTTGTTACTTCACACATTTACTATTTATTTTGAAATGTTCTATTAGTGCCTCTCCAAAAATAAATAAAATGTCATTTTTTGGCAACATTTTAAAAAATACTTCAATGGTTAGTCATCAGGTAAGCCTGTTTGATGCTTTTTTAACACCTCTCTGATGAACAACAGAATTTAAGAGGCAGAATTTAAAGGTTAATTTAATGTAATTAAATTAAGCTTTGCTCACCCCACCCCCTTTCAGTGGCCTTTTCTCACAGCCGTAAACATCATTACATCAGCATAATACACACACAAAAAAAACTAAGGCACAAAAAACAAAGCAGCATCTATACAGATCAAATATAAAATAAGATAAAATCATATTAACTCTGCTTTTGACTCAAAAAGCAACGATAAAGATGAAATTGGCTTCTCATTCTTCTGCATCTTATTCACATTCCTGTTACACCTTAAATTGTGTAGCAGTTACAGTCAGGCACTACTGCCTGATGTACCCTAATCCTTCATCACTTAAGGTGGAACTGAAAATTAAAATAGTCTCTCTCTTACACACACACTTCTAAGCTTGAGAGTGAGACGTATGTTTTTATATGCTTCTTATACCATTGCTGCCTCATTTAAGGTGGAAGAGATAAACTGATTACGATGCTGAAGAATAAGAACTTCAGTTTCATACTGAACGCTAAAGATAAACACACAGAGGTGCTTTTAGAGACACAAATTAAGTCTATGTAATCAACCTCACCAGCCAAACTAGCATAAGATGGATAAGAAAAACTTCAGCAGAACAAAAGTGATAAAACACTTTCAGTCATTAAAGCAGAGGTTTAAAGAGGTTTCACTTGAAGATAAAAGCTCAAGTTCATATTTTTTCAATGTTAGTTGGATGTTACCATCAGAAATCATAACCCACTCTCCTGTTTTCGTTCAGGTGTGCTGTGCACACCTGTTCTTCTGTACAAATGCTGAATGCAGTTCAAATTCATTTTTGGACAACACTGGTGTTGGGCATGGCAAAACCTACTTATTATTAAATGAGGGGAGCCCAATCCTGAACCTGGCATTAAATGGAATGTTTTCAGACACAGACAGGTCTAAATTTTCAGTTTTATGGGCTAATGGCACTCCAGATGCCCAAATATAAGTGTAAAAATACATAATATGAGCCCTTTAATTCTTAAAGGAAAATATCACACTAAAGATAATATTTTATACTCACTACACAATCACATTTCAAGCTTTTTTTGTTTTAATGTTGATAATGTCTGAATAGAAAACTACTCAAACTCAAAATGAAATATTCTAATGATTAGATATAATGAGATTAATAAATTAATGATATTCTGGAACCATACTGATCACATTAAAATAGGAACACAAATTAACTTTTGAGATGCACTAGTATATGAGCATCAAAACAATGGAATTTGTCAAACTGCAGTCGTTTCAAGGATATACTTGGGAGAAACAAGACAAAGATAAGCGTTAGAGGATTTTTAACGCTTGGGCTCCTACGCAAACAAACACACGCGCCTAAAACTATGCCATACACACGTAAACACAGTCTCTATGGACGTAGAAACAAGACAGTGGAATGCAGCCAAACAACTACTGTAATTCTGAAAACCTACATGCCAAGGACAGACATGTAACTGTTTTAATGAACTTAAATATACCACATAGCATGGAATTAATGGAATGAAAACTAACGATGTGTGACAAACACTTTTCTCAATACACATCTAAACACAGCATACTCAGTGTTCAGGTGAACAGATTACTATGCATGTTCTCAAATTTCTACACAGTTGTAGGTACTAGTTACACAGGTGCTTTTTTACTTTGCATATATGCAAATAAGGTGCCTACCTGGCCAACAGGATACCCTGGTACTCCTCAAGTTGCCTCATGAAAGAGGGGTTAGGCTTTGTAACGGCTCGACGCTCTTTTACATATTCAAAGGCCTGCTCCAGATCCCAGCCGTACTCCTTCATTGCGTAGGCAATCACAGTGGAGGCTGAACGGCTGACGCCCATCTTGCAGTGCACCAGACACTTTGCTCCCGCTTTCCTGCACACAGCAGTAGAGTCATTTGTTAGGAATAGAAGACACTGGTGGTGCTCTCTGGTGACTTGATGAATTGCACCATCATGTGGATATGCACTTAAATTTAATGGAAAAGTCAAATACAAACACTGTTATCTATGATTAAATTACACAATATGATAAGTATGAACAGTATTATTAAGAAAAGTTGAAGAGAAAGATAAGAACAGAATGATAACATAAATATTGGGTAAAAAATGTGATCCACATAAAATAAATAAATATTTACAAAATTTCCATAGTGCTTTTCATGAAACTCAAATAACTTTTGGAAAATCAGTTCAAACACTACAAATACAACAGCAGACAGGCTGCACAAAAACACTCACCACACGTTAGCTATTAGACAGAGAGGTGACTAAAGACTAAGTCAGTTTTTGAAGAGGTGGGTGATTAGGAGTGAGAAATTTAGCCAGAACATATTGACTAACACCTCAATTCTTTGAGGAAATGCCCACTGATCTATCCCTGACCTTACAACCTGTCTGAAAAGATGGATGAGACCACCTATACAGTACAGTGTCCCTGTCACTGGAATCCATACAGAACACAGGACTATCTAGAGCAGGGGTGTCCAAATCCAGTCCTGGAGGGCCGGATGCCTGCAGAGTTTGGTGATCTTCCTGATCAAACACACCTGATTCAGCTCAACAGGTAATGGGCAGGTTTAATTGTAGTGTCAGAGCAGAGAAATCACCAAACTCTGCAGGAATCCGGCCCTCCAGGACTGGATTTGGACACTCCTGATCTAGAGCCAAACCTGCATAGCTGCAGTGGATTTGCATGTTATACTGTACAGGTGCTATGTCTGCAGGCTTGAGCAAGCCTATACTAGAAATCTGTTCTAATCCATCAACTGCTTTAAATGAAAACAATTTCTTTTTAAAAGACATACATTTAAACAATGTCTGAAGAAAACTGAATTTGAAAACAACCAACATCACAAATATTCAATTGCTTTCATTTACATTTTCCAAATCTTCTTTCAACTCATCTGCAATTCTTATACATATAATTGAATCCAAATATATAATGTATAATATGTCATTCCAAAAAAGTAATAATCTGAATTAAAAGTATAACTGAATACAAGAAATTCTATTACCAGACATTTTTGCCACAGTCTAGTTACTTAAAAGATGTTCCAACTATGAGAGGGAAAAAATTAGGGTGGACCTTAGGTGTTTTCATTCTATATGTGCACCACTTTCGTGCTGCTATAAACTGCTTATCTCTTGCATTAACCCATTATAAATTAGAGTTCTCCCTTTGCCACAACTAGCATTTAAGTTAAATCTGTGCCACAGACATTTTCTTCTTATAAAGCAATGACAAACCCCAGTTGACTCCCAGTGTGTACAGAAAATTAGCATTAACATATATATGACCAACATAGGCCCTTTTTCCACACTGTCAATGTTTTATAATCAAGTGTTGTTAATGTTACTGAATAACTGCTGCAGTTTTATTCCATTCTATTAAATGGCTCAAATCACCCCCTTTTGCTACTTTTCAGCAATTATCATTCCTGCAGCAGAATCCAAAGGCTGGCAGCAGTCAGACTTACTTGGCTCTGGAAATGAATTTATAGGTGTCATTCCAGTAGGCCAGCAGGTCTGTAGCCTCCTCATCATACACACGGATGTTGTGATACTCAAATAGGCCTGGGAAGAAGTTATCAATCTCTCGTGTGACGTTGAGAATATACTGTACACTGAGCAAAGAAAAAAGAAAAAGTGTTTGCTGATGTTTTTGTTAGTAGCAAAGTACATGTTGGAAGTGACAGCTGAGTCAAGTAGTCTTACCCGCTGTTTTGTAACTCTTCAAGATTTGATGCATTCCACTCTGAACCCTTTAAACAGACACAGTTGCTAAATACATAAGTACAGTAAACAAACTGGTAAGTAGCATTTTAAACAGGATATTTAAACTGAAACCTGCACAGAATTAGGATTTTAAAATTTATACCCACCAGGTAAACATGTTCAAAGATTTCAGTGGGACTGTCCATTTGACCCAGTATGACTATCATTTCATTATCGATGTACTCTTTAAACTCCCGCAGGTTACACACCATGTGGATCTCCAGCTCTGTGCGAATCTGTTATGATTGATATGGAGTTAATATGATTCCACTTCCAAGTGTACTATTGCATTTTGAAAGACTAGAATATCATTAAAAAGGTAATGTGTTCATGATTTAATTCAAAAAGTTAAATTGTCACATGATATTATGAACACAATCAACATATTGATGTCATAACGTGTGTGGGGGAGTGCGCTCTACAGGCTAGAAGGATTTCCAGGCTAGAAGTGGGAAAGTTTAAGTATCTCAGGGTCTTGTTCACGAGTGGGGATAAGAGAGATTGACAGGCGGATCGGTTCAGCGTCCGCAATAATGCCAACTTTATACCAGTCTGTTTTGGGGAACAGAGAGCTGAGCCAGAAGGCAAAGCTCTTTTTGTCTACCAGAAGGTCTACGTTCCAACCCTCACCTGGTCACGAGCTTTGGGTAGTGATTGAAAGAATGAGTTTGCAGATACAAGCAGCTGAAATCAGCTTTCTTCTTAGGGTGACTGGGCTCTCCCTTAGAGAGAGGGTGACGAGTTCGGACATCCGGGAAAGACTCGGAGTAGAACTGCTGCTCCTCCATGCTGAGAGAAGCTAGTTGAGGTGGTTCAGGCACTAGGTTAGGATGCCTCCTAGTGAGGTGCATGGGCATGTCCAGCTTGGAACAGACCCTGGCGAAAACCCCGAGGTGGCTGGGGAGAGGGGAGTCTGGTACTTTACTTGGTTTGTTACCCGTGACCCAGATAAAGATTAGTGGAAGATGATGATGCTGTATGTGGTAAACCAATATAGAATATACTAATTAATTTCATACATTGTATGCATGCCAACTGTCACGTCAACTAGATTGCATGGGTATAGAAAAAATAATGGACCTTTATATAAAGATTACATGAAAAATGTAATGTAATTTGCTCAATATGAATATGTCTCAACCAAGCTGGTGCTTTAATGAAGGCAAATAGCAGACGTGTTATTATTGAAGCTACTCATGAGTCACTGTTGTAAAAATAAACAGGCCACATTTGTATGTATGCACAGGGGTATGCATAGGAGTGTATGTGTCTAAACACACTTCTTTAGAGGTGACATTCTCCAGGTCTTTCTGCATCATGATCTCTCTCAGTCGAGTCTTGATCAGTCGCTCTGTTCTCTCTCGCTCTGTTGGCCTGTTGGTGCACAAAAGACAGCTTTTATGGTACTTTGGTTCACATTTATTTGCCAGAAACTTTTACTGAGATCTGTAGAGCACTTTCACAAGGGTCGTTAATAGAACCAAAGTGCAATAATGAACAACTAAGAGAGATACATTTCATTAACAATTCCACATTTGGTGCAGCACACACAAACAGTGCAGAACAAAGCTTGCAACACAGCAGCTTTTTAAAAGAACTACTAACTGGGCTCATTATATCTGGCTCAGATAATGTGACCACAAACAGGAAGTGGAAGTGAGTGCGTCTGTGCTGGTACTGTGTTCAGAGAAGTGACTGTCTGACTGTTGCCCTCTTTGCCCTCAGTATGCAGAAGTGTTGATGTGACACTCATGCTGAGGAGCTGGCACAAGTTCAGACTTGCCTTCTGTACTGCCAAGCTTGTAAACCGCAGTCTATCACATAGCGGAATATACACACATGCGCGCGCACACACACACACACACACACCTGTCTATACCAAAGACCCAAAAGTCTTTTAAGCTTGATGTGTACATGATGTAAGTATACATTTGTTCTTGTGCAATGTTACTACTTTCAGTCAGTACAAATGTGACATAACAGTTGTTTCTACTTGGTTTGTTCTGATCGAAAAGCTGTATAAGAACAGTCTATAAATTGTTCAAGGGAAAGTAGAGCAAGTCTATTTCATATTACACCAGAAAATATTTTATTCATTACAACAGATGTTAATAAGACGCAGGTGGAATATAATTTAGACAATAACAATTCTAGGTTTTTAAAAAATCAGTTTGCATTACACAACATTTTGATACTAGTATTCGGTAATAAGGTTAGTACCATAAAATGCATCAGACGTATATATATATAATATAATAATCAATAAGCATTTTAAATGAGAAATGACTATAAAAATAATAATAACAAAGTGTTCAGTGTGTTTGGCCTGCAGAACGTAAAAGTGCACATACACATCAGAGAAGAGCACAGGTGAGTCAGCACGGTGCGACTGCACATCTTGCATTGCGTTCCATTCATTGATATGGGCCTGGTCGGAAGACACACGGCTCTGATAGTAGCTGACCCAGGTCAGGAACAGGCTGCCTGGGAAGTAGTTATGGCAGCGTGCTACCTCACATGCTTTGTGTAGAGACTGCAGGGCAGACCTGAGGAGTAGAGAAGGTAGAGGAATTATCATACAGAGGAGAAGAAAGAGGGACAGAGGAACACTTTGGAAAGGAATGCTGAAATGTCTCGATTTTAGCTTTAGTACCATTTCATGGAGTTCATTTTTGCTGCTACACATTGTAATTTAACATTTTATTTCTGCCAAGGCTGTAGAACTGCCTTTCGTATATAAAAAAGCCAGATAAATAAAAGTATTTCTAGACAAATGAGAAGGATTGCCTACCACATGGCTTGGACAGAGACAGGTTTGAAAACATGGATCCTGTTATCAGTGGACACACTAAAACCCCTGTGGGGAGAGAAAAAAAAACAACAAAGAAATCACAAAGGTCAACATTAACAAGCATAAAATATTTTTGTACATGTTTAGAAACAGAAATAGGACACAGCTCACTTACCCATCTCCATCCAAATGGATCAATGTGTCGCTCCACAGAGGAAGCACCAGGCCTATAGAACAGGAACTACAACACACAATAATATTAAGCATTATGTATTTTATAAATAATAAACATAAATACCATCATTTACACCTGAACCCCTTAAACAGTATGAATGAATGAATGAATGAATGTTACACTTATATAGCACCTTTCTAGATACCCAAGGACGCTTTACAATCAACACACTCCATTTACACACACTCAACCACACACACCGGCGAGAAGCGGCAGTAAGGACCCATGTGTGGGTTCACAATTCAATAACCTATTTTTCAAAACTACATAAGATACATTTGTTGCAATGTATTTACCAAAAAATTTATTTTAAGATAATTGAATAAGTCTACAGTTTAAGGGTGCAGTGAAAAAGCACTGAAGAAATCCCCACATACCTGTCTGAAGGGTTGAAGTCCATGCCCAGCACCACACTCTCCTCAGTGTCTTGCCTTCCGTTCGTGGATACTACAACCATGTAGCGTGTGCACTGAAGGTGCACACTCTCCAACCGCACAGCCTGCCAGGAAAACACAGTCTAAATACACTGATACAGATCTCAACTATTTTGCATATAATAATAATAATAATGTCACTCTGTACATTTGTGTGTGTGTGTGTGTGTGTGTATTATTCACCAGACGGATGTTATCCTCTGGCCGTAGCAGTGTGAACATTGTCTGCAGGTGCTGCTGAAGATCCCCTACACAAGCAATGTTCATGTTACTTCCACTTCTGTCATTTATGACTTACTAATACATGCACACATCAGACATTGCACAGCAATATATTACTAGTGCATCTCCAGAAAATAAAATATTGTGAAAAAGTAAACTGTTATATTAATTACACATAAAATGTAATATATTGTACTCAAGTTGACACTGTGTGAATAGAAATGGACTCAAAATGAAGTATTCTAATAATTTGAGATTGTGGATTTCTGATTTCCTGAGCTATAAGCCAAAGTGTCCAACAGTAAAACAAAAAAGTATGAAATGGCACTTTACAGGTTATGAATATAAATTAAAAAGTTTTACCTTTTAGAGTTAAATTAACAACAAACTTTTTCATGATATTGTAGTTTTTAATGTGGACTATAAATTGCAGATGATAAAACTGTTTGCAAAATGATTTTAAAGGAGAAGGAAAACCACTTTCCAAATATATTATTATCTTTAAAAGTCTGGTTTTCAAAAAATTTGTTTATTGATCACAAAATGATCACATAATGTAAAGGGCAAAAGTGTAAAAACTTTCATAGATTACTAACAATCATCATACAAAGTGCCAACTAATCATTGTTGATTATTTATTTTTTTAATCATGACTGCCCTTTATTTAAATAAACTACTCCCTTCTCAGATGGATTGATGTCTTAGTCATATAAGTATTGATTCAAGTATGTTATGTAGCTGCTTTCTATTACCTGCATGTTTGCTGCGCTGTACTGTGGCTCGTGTAGAGCAGGAGGAGGAAGAGGAGGAGCCATTTCCTCTTGGGAGGAAGAGTGCAGCACCTTTTACTGTTAGGAAGCTCTCGCTGATGCTGGAAAACAAAATAATGCAATTAAATCCTCTATCAAACTATGACAGCTACCAACCACTGTGAGCAGTATGATGTTTATAGCAAACTTTTAAAACTGATCTCTTATCTGATGTGCAGTAAAAACAGGAACATGTAATTACACATCAACATACAGCAAGAAGCATTAAACAGACTGTAAACTACATAAAGTACCTCTCTTGACAACATTTAGTGAAATACAGTGTCGATACCATAAACTACAATAATGTTGTGCAAAATGCTAGAAATTATTTTAACGGGACTGTTATAATATTTTAAAAGGAATTCACATAGCAAATGAACCAAACAGAACAAACAGTCAATTACATGTAGTGCAGTTAACGGTCACCAAAACAAAATTTACAAAAGTAAAAATCAATTGCTTGGCCAGAGAGACTGCACTACTTTAATGTCATCTATTAATATTCCCAAAGCTGAAAATCAATATTATTGTTTAATGGCAATACTGATACAGACAGTATCTTGCCCAGCTCTAGCTCTTTGTTTTGATGGGTTTCTGGAGCACACGACAGCACATGCTGGACGGGAGTTTTTTGGGGGCATTGTCTTAGACACTGAACACTTCGTGCTGGACATAAATAAGAACAAGCTGTTCCACTGTGGCCTTGTTTCCTCATCACTACAACAGCTGGTGGATCCAAAAGAGGGAGCAAGCATGCAAACAAGTTGTGTGTCCAACACAACTTTTCTTCCTGAAATGAACGGATATCACACTAGCGGACAGAAAAAAAAAACAATAGGAAGTAAACAGCAAGTTAACCACAGCCATAAAGGTGGGAACAGACCTGCCTGTGTTTTTCTTTTTGTGGAGCAGCTCATGTTGGATTCATTACGCGTGTGTGGTTCAAGTGTCACATGTATACGCATGTGTTTTTCTAAAGTGTTTTAGTGAAGCAGAAGTCAAATATGTGCCCCATCAACTCCTTTCATGTAGCTTTTCTAAATCAAAACTTCATCTTTCACAGACTGTTCATTGTTTTCTGACAGGAATCCATTAAATTCTTTCTATAAATAAAAGTGTTGGCTGGTGGTCAAATGGCTTCTAACATCAGTCAAGAAAATTGATTTCCCTCTAAGGCTATAAAGTAATAATAATGTTTTACTGTATTATCACCGGTGAGACTGCAAATATAAACATCTCACAATTTTCCTAAAAGAAAGCAACTCATTGTGAAGCAACTTGAGAGTGAATTCCAGCTTGCTCTGCCCATAACACATCAAACCCAAAGCCAAATTCTTATGATCTCAATAACCACACGTGACTCCCCTCTGCAGCCTCCTCATTTACTCCCCTATTTCACCCAGCTACAGACTGACCACTAATGATGGTGACAAATGTGACAAGCTGAGAGAAACTGCACAATATCAAAGTATTGTGCAACTGTAATTTGATACTGTACAATAATACCTAATGATATGATCGTTTTCATTATATCAAGCATTATGCACAGAGCATATCACAAATGGTTATAATCATGAAATTTTAGCTAACGTCATTTCAATATAAATAACTGCAACTAAATTAACAACAGAATGTCAGTTTTTGTTTCATTTTACGTTTATATTAAACTTCAAGCCTAATGTGGCCTAGTTTGTTGATAAGCAATCTTGCTTCCTCTCCATCAATGAAGAGTGATCCACTTCAGTATTGCAATAATGTTTTGTGATTCTATATTGATTCTCAAAAAGACAGTATCCTTTTTTTAAGTTGAGGTAGATACTGATTAACTTTATTTATAGTGTTGCAATCACTCTTCAGCCATCAGATTCTTAAATGAAAATTAGGTTTAATTCCTACATTTTTTAAAAATAGATTTATAGAATAGAATTAAAAAAAAAAAAGCTTTTAAATAGAGACTGCAATATTCTTGGCCGAACATTTTTGTTTAACTTTTCTTCATCTCAACATAAAACACTATGTATACTTAGAGCTGGGCGATATGGCCAAAAATATTAACGATAAATTTTTCTATATTGATCAATCTTGATAATTATCACAATATTAAATTTTCTAACACCGTCATAGTTTTTAAACAACATCTTTCTAAAAACATCAGACTAAACACATGAAATGTTACTATCTAAAATATAAAAAATTTTATTGCCAGAACATAATATTGTAGCGTCCGGCTAGACGCATTGAAAGAATGGATGAGAAAGACGTTTACAGTCGTCGCTTTATTGTTGAAACTTACAATGATTGCTGTCGGCCGCAGCCACTCCAAAATAACAACAGGCTAGAGAGCCAAGCTAATATGCTAATGCTAGCACACCGTGTGACACACACACACAGCGAGCCCCGCTCTTTCGCCTGGCCCCATTACGCTCTCACCAATCACACACTTGTCTTAAACACAACAGTGTTTCACCGTCAAGCTACTTAGTCATGAGATGGAAACGAATGTTAATGTTTATCGAATTCTATTGTCCCGGCTTATCATTGTTATCGAGGGAAAAATTATCGTGGAAAAAAAAAAATCTATATAATTTTATCGCCCAGCACCATGTATACTAGATTATAGCTTATACCTTTTCTTTTCACAAACCTTCAAATAAAATAGACAGGGAGAGACGATTTAGTAGTATTACTAAAAACACAAATGAAATCGAACATCATCAACATGTGTCAGCACTTGTCTCATAAACAAAAACATGAGTGGCTGAGCGACTTTTAAAGCACTACACACACATGAACTGAATTCTGAGTTAAAGTCAGTAGAAGCATTGTGCTGTTCATAGAATATTCTTTCATGTTCATGGTGTGTTTATGTGCCACTGCCACCCTTGTGCAGTGCACAAGTGTAAATGTGACTACCACAAAATCGGTTACATGAGACTGACCAGATGGTCAAGAGTTGCAGCCGACCACAGTGAAAAACAGCCAATTTCAGTCACCAGTTAATTGATTGATGCGTCTCTAGTTTAAAATAATTGCAATTGCAATATATATATATGCTTACAGTGTCACAATATTCCAAATTGAAACCCCTGTATCATAATATGCACCATATCACTAGTTTTGCCAATACACAGTCCTACTGGAAGTGTTAAAAAAAGCTCAAGATGAAATTAACAATAAACACAACTACCATCTAAACATTCAGAAAGAGATTAATCTCAATTTCCTGCTTTATTTTTATTTACCTTGAATTGCCTCAACCCAAATGCATCCAATTCACATCATGTTTAAGGCTAACGAAACATAAAGAACTTCATGAATGTCACAAATGTGACAGGATTAGCCTCATATGCAAAGCAGAAGTAGTTATAAACAGCAAACAAGTCAAATAAAGCAAGAGCATCTTGAACTGACATCTAATCTGCTACTTGTTACTAAAAGGTTTATTTCAATTAATACTCTGTACAGGCTGTCTATAATATTTTTATTACAATCCATGTGTTCTCACAATATGGGCTGTATATGTTCTTGACAAACAGCAAACATATTTGCACAGACTGTAAATAATAAACTGATGAGTTCATTATTAATGTACAGAAAATAAGAGACCCAATGCAGAAAATACAGTTCTATGCAAATGTTTGGACACATGCGGACAAATGATATATTTTGTTGAAAATAAGTCAACACATCCTCTGAAGGGAATAATCATAAATAATATATTTTTCTATATATTATAGTGAACAATTTCATTTGCTAAATGTATAGAACTTGAGGAGGATTTAACCAATATGTTAAGTCCAGCAAATAAACAGTACATGTTCCACAAAATGTTCTCTGTACAAGTGTGCAACCTATACTCTGTGCAACCTATTTTCATTTAGAAAATCAATAAAACAAGTACTTTAACCCCAGAAGTTCAAACTTTTTAAATATGACTGTAAACACATATATAATGTGCTGATGCTAATAAGGGTGTGGGTCTACAGGAAGTCAAGTTGGTGAACTGTACACAGGAAGGGGTTGGAAGGTTATAAAAAGGTGTCAAACTCAACTCTGTTTTGACTGAATACAGTATTACCATGTGAATAAAAGAAACACACAGAAATCTCACACCTGTCTAAGAACACACCCCTGTTTATAGTGCAAGAAAGGCACAGCTCAGATGTGACAGCAACAGAATCAGACTTTGTACTGTGTGTGTGTGTGTGTGTGTGTGAGAGAGAGAGAGAGAGATAAAGAAAGGAAGAAAGAAAGAAATACAGAGACAGAAACACACACACACACACACACACACACACAGAAATACAGAGAAAAAGGCTGATAAGTACAGAGAGCAATACTGAGAAGAAAAAAAATTCGATTTAAAGTAAACCAAGTATCTAAAGACTGAACTCATCAAAAGTCACTTTGTTACCAGACAAATAAACAGAGGTGGAAGAAGAGAATGAAGGAAGTTAGTTTCTAAGCAGGCGTTTGTCAACATCACAACACACCCTACAAGCCGTCATCCTCCTGCTGAATGATTAATAGATGAACATCAAGACAGGTGAATGAGTCAGACTCTACACTTGTACACTAAAGGGAATCCCAATCTACACTCCACACATACTTTTGCTCAGTCACACAAAAAGGTCAAAAATTATGAGAATGTATGGACAAAATACACAATTTTAATGAGGCAGGTGTAGGTAATATCACAATATTTAATCATTGTGAAATTTCACTATGACTCACTGAGCATATCACACTGCCTCAACCAATTCCAATAAAATTCAAAATCAATCAATCAATCAAAAACAAAAAACAAAAAAAAAAACAAAAAAAAAAAAACACAACAACAAAACCACATGCTCTCTCTTCCAGCACTACCAAGTAATGTCAGCTGGCTCAGGCATATGCCAGGCGATCCATCAGAAGTAGGGATCCTGCACTTTGCAGCAGTTCAAAAAGAGGTGGAGATTTATTTCACATGCATCGGAGGAGGCCTGTGTTATTCTGCACCCTCGGGCTCATAATTTTATTTAATAAAGGTAGACTGTCATTAATTTATATTTGCTACAAGTGAAATATTTCAAATAATGTTAATTAATCTCTGAATCGTAATTTACTCAAAATGAAATATTCTAATCATTTAAGATCCTGGATTTCTGATTTTCAGGAGCTATGAGCCAAACTGCTCAACAGTAAAAATGTCACTTTAGATGTAATTAATCTAAAATATTCATTTTTAAATTCAATCATAATGAACTTTTTCATGATATTCTATTTATGTGGCCAGCAGCATCATGATATCCAATGTTGATACAATACAGTACAACTAATTGTATTACTGTACAACTACCACTTTACCCCTATAGTATCACCACCACGGTAGTGTCCAAAACATGCCCTTACTATGATCGTTATTTCATGGTATTTTTAAGGGCAACTGAAGGCACGGAACATGCTTTTCCCTTCCACTTACAGTCTGCTGATCCTGTTGTGAGACAGCAGTATCGGCATGGCTGTGGATTCGTACCGACAGGCCAAAACTGACCGTGGCGCCGAGCTCTCACCGCCCAGAGTCATTTACACACAAACCGAAAAGCCTCCAGTGTCCTCTCTACTCCTCACGTCTCCTCAGCTGTTAAAGGCTACATCACCCGGTCTCAAGAGGCACGCCGACACACAGTTACCAAAAGGAAAAACCAAGTAAAATCATCTTCATTTCGAAACTGAGAAACGAAACAGCGTCTGTTTTCTGAGGGAAACGTTTTGTAGCCTCTATAAGCACTTCTGTTAACACAAAAACATTTCACTCCGCTTCACGTTCGCAACGATTCTCAGGCAACTTGTCAGGGCAGGAGATGTTTGGACGGGAAGAGGAGGAGCAAGTGGAGGAGCCCGGCGCACGTGCTCCGCCAGGAACCGCCCCTGACGTCACACTCCACGTAACACTTCGAGACTCCTTTCTCTTCAGCGACTTTGAATTTAATGACTTACTGAGTCTCTTGAATGTCTTATCAATAAAAAAACTATTCTTCTATATGAACAAAAAATATTTTGAAAAAGAAGCTGTTATCATGCTTTATTGTAGTAGAAGGCCACTTATGTTTCTAATCTATCCGTGATATTGATGTCCTTTATTGTAATGTTGTTTACAACATTAACAAAATGAAATAAAACATGACAAAACAAAATAAACTGCAACAGAGGCATGCAATACAGCCTGCTGTCTGTAAATATGCAAATTACCTCTATATTGTATATAGAGACACCAGCAGCCAGAGACAAATCCATTGTGTGCATCAGCTTGCTTAGAGACACCAGCAGCCAGAGACAAATCCATTGTGTGCATCAGCTTGCTTAATTCTTAATAAATATTAATAATAAGTATTAGTATATTTTCACAAAAACACAAGTACAAAAGTAGCAGGTAAAGCAGGGGTGCACACTTTTTCAGCCTGCAAGCTACTTATCTAATGACTAAGTCAAAATTATCTACCTCCGATAAAAAATGCAAGACATATATTTATTTATAAATATATTGACAATTTATGTGTACAATGTATGCTGGTGTACCTTGAATAACTACATGAACACACATTGCACAATACAACTGTGTATGTTTTGTCATTAGCCTACTTTACTCTGATGACTTGCACTGAATGGAATCAGTCTGGGATTCATAGTCTGGACAGTAGTTGCTGATAGCCAGCCTCAAGCAAACCTCCAAATGATCATCAGTCATAGTGGAACGATACTTGGACTTAATGATCTTCATGTGTGAAGAGGCTGATGCCGAATAATACAGTCAAGGCAAACACACTTCGAAAATGACATAAAAAAAAAGTCCTCCTACACTCCGTATGGAAATGGTCAGTTTTAGGCTTACATGTTAAGAACTTACAGTGACAGGTGAACACGGACTGCTGGCCAACTCGAAAAACGCCAGTTTACAAGTCCAGATGCTGTTTTATGAAGCGATAGTGGAGACAGCCAATCACACATTAGCAAGAAATGGCAGAGCCAATCAAATGAGCTTGTGGGCGGTCTAAAGTGAAACTTGATTCACATTGAGAGGCTTGGATTCCCGCTGGGTCCTAGTGCTCGAACAGTCTCCCTGTATGTCAAACAAGTGACGAGTTTTATAGCGAGGACGGATGAAAGGCTGATGTCTATTTTTTTAAATGCCATGCAATCTACCCACAGTACCTTTGCGATAGACCGGTAGATCGTGATCGACGTTTTGTGCACCCTTGAGGTAAAGAAATGACTGAAGTACTGAGTGATGCGTAGAATGTCAGTCAAATCATTTCTGTATAGTCAGGACTTATCAACATATGAAATGAAGTTTGTTTGCAGCTGTTTTTCCCTGTTAGATGTAAACTAAAAGGAACTGCAATCAACCTAAAAAGTCAGATGTGACTACTCACTAATCATCAACAAACAAAAAAGGAGATGGTCACTATGTAAACAGTATTACAATATACTTAAATGTTACAGAGTAAAAGTAATTACAACCCATCTCGGTCTGCCAATTATTAATGTGAAAAATGAATGTAATGATGGCATTATGACCAATATTCTGTTGTTAATCTTAAGACTTAGTATTCACTAACTACTATTTAAATAACTTGAAAACTGATATAAAACTAATGTGTGTTATGTAGTTAAGAGAGTGAAGCAGGGAAGCAGCAAATTGATAAAGGAAATTAGTTACACACGATTAAATCTGACTTATATTTGACCATTTGAAATCCTAATTACAGATAATAACCCACAATTTATGCCCACACATAACCCTCATTCTTCACATGTAATTAACGTTCATGAGAAACAGTAGTGAATACTTGGTCTCATCATTATGCTTGTTACTTATGAGCTTGACAATATAGTTACACAGTCCAGGTTATGGGCTCAATCACAGCCTTCCCCTCCTCTATTGTCCTCAACAGGTCAGAGTGGGGACATCCTGGGTTCTGGAATTTCACTTAGCCTACAGATGTATCAGTCTCATTCCTGAGAGGCCTTATAAGAGGATGGACCAGATCTCTCCCCATAGAGTAGGGTTTGGACTTGCATACACTCCCTTCCTGACCAGACTAATGAAATCTAAAACCCAGGGTGAAACCCAAGGCCCATGTAAACATTTAGGCTGCCTCTCGCATGACAGTGCCATGGCAATATAACTGAGTTTGAGCTGTGGTGACATACCACGAGAAAACACAAACACACACACCTGGGTTTTAGACATGGCAACTGTCTGAAGTTAGGAATCGGACATCAGTTACAGCACAGAAGGTAAATGGCAGAAAAACACAATCAGCAGTGCTGCTAGTCATTAAGGCCATGAACCTGCTCAAGAGGGAGGTAACCATAAACAAGACTGCTCTTAATACCACTATGGCTTCTCATGCTGGGTTAAATTCTGATTCCCGCTCATAATATTTACTGGAAGGATCAACCTCTCATCTTATGGAGATCAATCAATAGTCAGTACAGGATAAGGTGCTTTTGTGATTTTTTTTTTGTGGTCTTATTTTACTACTTTATTTACCTCAGACATTTTTTAGACCTGGTTTCTTGGACAGGGATTTAGTCTAGTCCTCTCCTGTTGAACAGAGTCGCTACTGAAGTGAATACATGGTCCATGACTAGGCTTAGTCCCTTTCCAAAAAATCAGTCCTAAAGGCCAATTTATAATGCACATCCAAAAATCTGAAAGGACAGACATTGTTGCATACACTTTTTGGATAGAACCTCAAAGTTCAATGTTCTGAAATGTTGCCATGACCAAGTTGTGTTTAGATTACATTGTATCAAGATGGACACATATGCGGAGAGATTTGCTGAGTGGGAGGAAATAGCCAAATCTATAGATTTCAGTGTTAATTTTCAAACAGAAGAGGAAGGTGCTATTGGACAGGTGATTTAACAAAGATTTTATTGCAAGAGCAGGACTATGATAGTCTACAGCCTAAAACATTAGTTGACCACAGTTTTTTTGCTAGAACAAACTTGTGCAACAACTGGCCTTGGGAGTCTGTATGGAAGCCCATACTTCAATCCCTCACTCTCATAACTGCAGAAATTACATACTAGTTACATATTATATTATTAATGATTAATAATTAATAATAATTATATAATAATAATATAATTAATATATATAATAACATTATAATTCACAGTAGTTAATGAATAATAACTAAATAATAATAAACTAATTATTCAGAGGCTTATTGGGGATGGCTCTAGTGGAATTTTGTCCATTTAATTGTTATAAACAAACAAATGTCTTTTTTATATCATTAAAATATAACAGCATAACATTTTCTAATCTGTATGACTATTTATTCATCTGTCTGAACTGTATGAAAAAATAAACATTTAGACAGGGGCCAAAAACTACTACATAAGGTCAAAGTTCATTTTTATACAATCAGCAGTTGCTTCTGGGAAAAAGTTGCTCAGGTGACTGAAAATGATTGGATGTTATCTGATTGTACACTATCCAGGTGCTTAGAAAAACATTCAGCCACTCTTAGTAAATAAACTACGCACCTAGGAACACCTGCTGACCAGGAAGTCTTCTACCAAGTTAAAAAGCTGTAACTATTTTTGTCCCTGCCTTTGAATAAATATGATATAAGTCTTTGTCAATACTGCATGTTGTCTAAAGAAGGTTAAAAATAAGAATGCTTACTGACAACAGATATGAATATGTATTTCTGCCATATTTTTGGTATCTTGTCCTATTCATTATGTAGAGTGACTAGTATGAAAAGTGTATGATGTAATAAAAATCTAAATTTCAACTTGAATATATGACACAAATTTTCAAAGATGTTTAAGGTGGTGTACTGTGGTGGTGTAGGTGTACTCTGAGCAGGAAAGCATATTAAAAGCAATCTGTAACAAAGCGTTTTCAAATAGGTAAATATAGCCAAGTGTGTCCGTTGTCTGTGTAAAGCTGCAGTTGGAATGTATTTGTGTTCTTATTCAATGTCCTCTGTGGTGGAGTGGCAAAAGAAGCAAATGTTCATTACACTGTTTCTCCTAAATGTGGTCCTGTGACTGCATAAACTCTACCCTACAATAAGAACAAAAATGCAGTAAATAGTTTTGTTTGGATGCTGTTACCAATTACAACTGGATAAAACAAAAAGAACATGCAATGCTCTCACGCTCCCCCCCCGAAAATATTTGATGTTACACCAGGCTCAGATGAAAATCTCTGAAATACAGTTAACCCACAATGTTTAAACTAGCCTAAACTAGTTGTTTTTTAAAAGAATTGTTTTACCTTAAAATCATATTTGCACCACTTTCCACAGTCTGGGAGATGTTATTTTAGAATAGGATGCAAACTGAGCTGGCTGAGAGATGTTTTAGTGATGTATTATACAGAAATAACTGGGCTATTTAGGTGACTATTGAGTTCCAATATTTGTTAACACAGTTAGCTTTGCAGTTTAAATTCAGATGTTATTTTAAAGTTCTATCACAACAACTAGGAAACAAACCACCCAGCACTAGCACCACCCAGATCAGATTGCCTTGAGATATTCACCATAATGGAGGGTTCTTATTCTAATACATGTATCGATTGAGCAGGTGCCCCTACAATATTCTTAAGTCTAGTGACAGAGTTGTCACTAGATCAATCATACTCTCACATTCTATTAAAACAAATTCCGTAATCAAATCTCTCTAGTAATAGACCATCCTAAATGCAAATCAACACAACTTATTTACATACAAGCATTAGATTACACGTGAATGTAATTTAATGCCTATGGAAAAATGTCATAAATTTGATCCGTTCATCCTTGTTATGCAACCTCCAGCCCATAGAACAATTCTCTTGCTCTCGATAGCACAACAAAGCTTTGGAGCATGTTCTCAACAGACTCATAAAACAACTACGTCATGAGTTGATCTAGAAAAGCTCCACTGACCCCTCTGGTGGACAGAAGTGTCCTGCTGCAGGATTAATAAATCTACTACTCCAGATAGACTACATCAAATTGCATAAGACACTTCAGACTAAGGGATTACCATAAAATCATTGTTTCATTTATGCTGAAAAACCAGACTGCAACATCAAGAGCTCTATCCACCATAACAGCAGAAATCCACTAAACCACTGCCTCACTTAAAGCAAATATGTAATTAGTTATTAAGATAGAAAAAATGCATTTATGACAAAACCAACTTAATATACAAGCTGTACATGACCAATCAATCACACAAGATTTAAATATGTTATGGACATAAATGGACATTTAAATAGCATTCACTTTCTCTGGGAAAAAAAATCTGTCAAAGTCAAAGGAGTGTACCGAAACTGTATTAAAGTCAGTTACAAGCCTTTCCCTTGATTAGTGCACTGATAATAAGCTTAATCCTTCTATAGGTTCTGACAGAGTTCAGGAAGTGGGCAAATTGCAGGTTGCAGGATTTTCTCAACTAACAGCAGTTTGAGGAAACCTGAGCAGGGATAAAACTGGTTTAACTTGCTTGCTCAGTATGGCCATCAGCCAACACAGAAGGTTAACACTACATTGTGATGTCAAATCCTCCAATACAGTAGACATTGAACATAATTGCAGCAGGAGGTGACATCAGAACAGAAACAGGATTACAGAGAAGGGTGTCACTGTAATGGATTCACTTTGAGGGAAATACCCGTGATATTACAGTTCATTAACAAAGCCTGAAGTCTGTTGACATTAACATTCCATTATAGACAAATGCTTGGGTCCTCCCAACTGAACGGAAATACTGTATAAACTTGCTAATGTGTTTCATTCAAAGGATTGGCTGTTTGAAATGACATAAACAGCATATTATTAACTGGAGAAGTGAGCTTGAGTGAGTGTAATGCCACATCTCCTTGTTAATATTTGAAAGGAGGATTCATCTTGTGAGGAATAAACCAGGATGGGATAATATTCAAGTGTGATGGGTGTAGTATGGCCCTGTTGCAACATTTATACCATATACTTATACCATTACATTTAGACTACTCCAATTCTGTTTTAAAAAATGCATAATAGACTTTATTTTTCCAGTGGTTTAGCATGTAATAACTTATTTGTGTTAGAAAAACATCTGATTAAGGAAAAAATCACAAGGTCTCTATAAATTCATTTATTTTATTTAACAATGAGCCACATACGATTGATTCTGAGCCAGAGCCCCCTGAAATTAAAAGGGGAAAGTGTATACATTTTGAAGACAGGGGCCAAGTCTGGAAGATTTTGATGCTAGAAAAAGTGTGGCAAGCTGGTTTATCCAAGACCAAAGACCAAGAAGTTCAAACTACAGGAATTGGCCATTTGAAGTGCAGGTCATTGCAGTGGAAGATAGTCCATAAGGCATTGAGCCATTAGATGTTCAGTTTGAATATGCACTTTAATTTAGATTTTCTTTTTATTTAATTTATCTTGAAATGTTTTAAGGTTAAATTTCAGCTCAGAGAAGCACTTTAAGCACCAACACTTTTTCACTATGTTACCTTTCCTGTTGAATTTTGCTTCAAATAAAGAAATTTATGTTGACCAGATTGTTAGTTAATCATTTACTTATCATATAGGCAATCAATATTGTCTATATAGACAGTGATTAAAAAAAAAGTGAACATGTAAAACTGTGGTGTTAAATGCGAGGTGGTCGAAAATTTGGATGCACCTAACTTTTGTGCTGCACCAGTGCAAAAAGTTAATCTAGAGCCCTGCTGGGGCACTTGAAGTGTGTGTGTTAGAGTGGTGTGCAATCCTTTTGGGGGGATTGCACCGAGTAGAGGGTGGGATGTTATTCATTAGCACAAATGAGTTTCTTGTGTGTTTTAGCTAGATGTTTGGTGTGCATTGCTGCTCATTCCACAGCCTCAGTGGTGCAGCGGTTAGCTTGGCAGCACATGATGCTTATCTTTCTTCACAGCTCCAGTTTGATTTTTGGTTACTGGTTTTGTTCTACCCTGTGCACTTTATTGCCCCTCTCCTGTCTACATTTGACCCATAACCTGGTGGGTATGTTATTGGGAATAATCTAAACATGAAGCTACAATCCAGGGAGAGGATTCCATTGCTGGTTAAGTTTAAGTTTAGCGAAGTGTCTTAAAATAAAGTGAACTTTGTTCTTTTATATCTCAAGAATAATTTTTGACACCCAGCAAAATACAACCTATTCAATTGTACATGTATTATACAAATTATTGTACAATTGCGTAAATTAAGAACAGTAAGTATACCATTAAAGATGATGATTGTTTGTCATATTTAAAAAGTAATGACTGTGATACTTTGTGAAAAACCATGTGAAACTGGCACTGTATAAAATTTCTGGATTTAGAAACTTTTTCCAACATGTTTTGACCAATTAATGTGAAAGTTTCTATGGCATGACAGTTCCACAGCATACAAGATGGTCACATTTTGAAATCTTAAAACAATTAGCCAACTTTCACCTGTTATGGTTTTATAGCCACATATCTACATCCTAGTGAATACAAATGCAACACAATAGAATACACTTCAATCTGGGGCTTGTGAAAAGTGAACTTCTGGTTCTGTGCAATAGGTTCCGGGTTTTAACAATAGAAATGTGGATACTGGAAACATTAGCTGTGAAATATAGCCATGATCACATGGGACTAGAAAGGATGCCTTCATGATGACAGCATGGCCTACAGAAGACCCTTTCTTACCTTCTGGGCTGCGATCGGCGATCATCCTCTCCACTGCCAGACTCCTGACGGGGGAAAAAAAAAAAAACAGAAATCAGAAACATTTACTCATCAGTGAAAACAATCAAAACCAGTAAAAATAACAAATAATATTTTGTTTACATTTTCAATTCATTACAGTAAAAATAATATGTAGCTTACTCAAATGATTTACAATCAAGCGAGTGTTGTACTGGACACATTCATTTTTATCCAATGAAAACGTACTAGTTTCCCTTAATAAGTATTATTATTATTGAAAAAGAAATGCTGCATGCTGCATTATCAATTTCCAAACCCTGTGAAACCTTTCAGAGTTCTTTGTGACAGTACTTAAACGGTGACAAAGCATTTATGTATTTAGTTAACTTCTGATCAACTCTATCTCACACTCTTTACTGTGTTAAACTGAGTGGGGGAAACTTCTGTCTAAGATGCAGATCCCAACACATATAGGGAATATAATAATAATAATAATAATAATAATAATAATAACAATAATAATAATAATAATAATCATACAAATTACAAATAAAGAAATTATCTTCTGCAGTCACAACAAAAATAAGAATCATTGGAGTTCAAACTATCCAATCTAAAAATCACAGGTTTCATAGTCACATAGTGCAAAACTACACTAGGTACAATACGGTACTATAGCATAAATAAAACTAATCATCAAGAATGAAGAACTCGAACAAGAACGTGATGTCTCATGACCAATAAAACTCATTAACATGGCACAGGAAAAACAAATTATATGAAAAATATGGCAAATTTCATTTGACAAATAAACTCCTTTGTTTGGTGTGGTATATTCACAGATTTTTAAAAACATCTCAGTGAATTAGCTGACATTTAAAATATCTAGACCATTCTTTGCAAATCATTACATTTAACATAACACATTCACAACTAAAACTGTGCTTACATAACACTATTCAAAGTCCTTCACAGTGTGAATTTCAGATCATAAAAACATGTCATGTTATATGGCTCAACCCTGGGGAACAGACACAGCTAAGGTCTGTTCTTTGTACAACAGGACTTGATTTAAAGGATCAATAAATCTTTTAAAACATTACAGACCTGTTTAATATGTTTTTGTAATATAGTGTAAAAGAATTCAAACATGCAAAACTATTACTTTTTAAGAGGTTAAACATTTGGCTCGTCAGTGATACCACACAAAGTGCCGGATTACAGGGTATGATTTGAAACATGATATGAAACATGAGCTATCAGCTAAGCTGTTTTACCTCTTAGCCAACACCCACATTCAGTTTAGTGAAATTGTGAGTGAACAATGAATGTAATGTATGTAAAACACAAATTTTCAATCAGATAAAAGGTTTACTTCCAATAATAAGCTTAAAACAGTATTTGAATTCCTGCTTAAGCTATGTAATGAGTGCATTAAACTCTATGGTGTGCCTGCTAAAACAACAGATCGTTGGTATCTATTTGCGTGTGACACCAAGCAATACCATGGTTAACATAATGTTTTGCATTATGAAAATCTGTTATCCTGCTGAAATTGAAATCTGTGCTATAATAGTTTTATTTCAATCTGTGCAGCACAAAACTTTCAGAATGTAACTTAATATTGTTGCGTGTACTTTAAAAGTTTATTGGTTCAGTACTGTTCAACTCATCATAATTCAGCTTGCTCACATCAGCCAAAAATTTGATTTTTGTCAAAACTTTTAAAGCAAGCATCTCACAAGACTTTTGCACTACAAGCCTTGTTGAAATCACATGACATTTGCAGCTAGAGGGAAATACGGTGGACTAACTGAACCATCTATTTCATAACTGGAATATTATTGTCAACTGCTTATGTGCAGTGATGTATTTGTACATTGTGTACAACCTGCTCTTTCCATTCACCTTGCGAACCTGACAGCTCAGTTTACTGAATGTGCACCACACTGATATTCCAGATTATACTCTGATGCATGTTGTTGGATAAAAACTTTGTATATATTTTAATTATTTTGCTTATATTACTTAGTCAAAATAAAGACACAACAGTGACACAAAGTGCTGTTATGGAAGAAATCAGAATGTTCTTGCTTTCCGGAACAAAAAAGCAATTATTTATTAATTTATTCATTCATTTTCCATTCCACTGGCAACGCCTCAGCATTAGCCTGTGTTTGATTTCCTGTATATGTTAGATTGCTTTTTCCGTAGTGTCTACGTGAAAACATCACTGTAATTCTTAATAGTTCTCAATTTAATGTCAGTTTTGGGACTGTATTTCTACTAAAGGGCTTGGCCTACAGGTCTGGCCTTTGAAAAGAAGCAGTAATAATACTACTGTGAAACACGCTTATTCTGCTTCATGGTGATCACAAGACAGGCTATTTTCTAAGCAGAATAGATTGAAAACCTCTTCACTTCTACCGCTGTCTTAAAGTGTAGGCAAGCCGCTTCAAGATGCCCAATAAACTGACACCAATGCCGTTGTTCCAGTGTTGCAAGTGTACGTCTGTCACATTCAACCTGTTCTTAAAAACACAGGCAGGTTATTGCCATAAAATGCAGCGATTTTGTCACATTAACCGTTTGCATTTGACGAGCTTCACTCCCTGCCAACAATGTAATACCAAACCAATATTTCCACGCATGCGTGTTGCTGAGGGCTAATGGACCGTCGAAAAAACAGCGGAAATGAGCCCAAAACTAGAGGTGTCGGGGTAAAAACAGCGAAACGACGAGAATTACTCACCGAAACGCAAGGGCTGGACGTTGCGCTTGGAGTAGGCGACCTCTGCACAGTTACTAACGCCATTCAGGCTCCGGGAAACGGATACCTGAGGGAAACCAGTGTCGGCAAGACAGACATAATTATGAGAAGAGAATTGAGCTGAGAGCGGATCCAGCTCGTCCGTTGCTGCTGCTCTGTCGCTTCCTCTGTACGACCGCTCTGCGCATGCGCGAAGCCGCCAGCTGTCAAGCCTCAGTGGCCTCGAGCCATTAACTGAAGGTTGTGCTAAACTGCTAACCGGCAACTAAAGTGTCCTTATCGTGTGTGAACATGTTGTATTAAAGATGCATGTTTAGAGGCTTTCTGGGTAGCCCAGAAATTATTTTTTTTTGCATTTTTTATGTTAAGAAGTTTTTAACCCATTACTGCCCATATCTGAATTTTACTTTGGTCATGTTCTGTACAAATTAGAAATCTACCATTCAAACTACAGTGCTAAAGCTGTTTTCACATGTATCACGTTTGTAGTATTTTGGTAAAAATGGTAACCATATAAAATAGCCATACTACAATAATAGCTCCCTCCTCTTAAATGTCAACGACACTCTGTCATCCACATGTCTAAATGATGTATCAATAATACCAATCTATATCTGTCTATAGGTCTATACAGCCATACATAAAATATTAGAATATTACAAGAAATTTCATTTTTGTTGACATTTTTTTGTTAACTGAATAACAAATATATGTAATGTTACATGTAAAGTGACATTTTTTAACCATTTTCTGCTTTACTGTTGATCAGTATGGCTTTTAGCAATAACTGCCACAGTCATAATCATTGTCTCCTGAACCAGACAATGTCGGAAGCATCTTACATGGGCTAAGTAGAAACGTTGCTCAGTGGCCCAAAGTCCTCTTTTAAGATGAAAGCAAATTTTGCAATTCAATTGGATCTAGGTTCTGCAGGGGACAACAAATCCAGACCTTGGATCCAGTTTCCAGTTCTGGATTGTGTGATTTCTGGTAGTCAATTGAACCGCTGATGTAACTGATTGGCTCTTTTGCATCATACCTACTAATATTATTAAGTCCTGGTTTGGAATATGGATTTATGATCTGGATTTGATAACCCCTTTCCTAGGGTCTGGAAGAAAAGAGGAGAGGCACAAAATGCAAGATGTCTGAAGTCCATTGTGCAGTTTCCACAGTCTGTGATGGTTTGGAGTGCCATCTGATTGGTGTTGGTCTATTGTGTTTTATCAGAAGTGTATTTCATTTACCAGCAAAACTTGAAAACCCTGCACCTGTCCACATTGCCAAAACTACTAGCAAATGGTTTGATGATATTATTATTACTGTCAAAGCATGGCTTCAATAACATCTCAGAAGTACCTCAAGCTAAATGCCTGCATGCCATGCTTCATTGATGCAATAGTTTGGAGCCCCAACCATGTACTGAGTGCCTAAATGAACACATGTCAGAAGCTGGACATTTCTGTATTGTACATCAATTTCATATGATGGCAATAAAGGTTTAATTGCCATCACCACAAGGTACACACATCAAAAATATTTTGTAGCTCAGTGAGTGGCAGTGCCAAGTAATAGAAAATAAACTAGCTCTAGCATCAAATCTGATTCCTTTCTCTCTGATTTCTATCTGCTCCTGACAGCAGGAATTGAGACTAGGTCGCCTCTGTATACTCCTCCATCTGTCCACCCCACCCTAAGCAGTGTGCAGCTCTCTCTGAGTGGGATTAGCAGAGAGAGTAAGGGAGATGAGATTAGGATTACGACAGGGATAATAGCGTTTGGGTTTAACACTGAATCAGCAGGAGGGAAGCAATTCCATTTTTACGTGTAGAGAACATTTAGGTCAGAAAATGTAATATTCATGTAAAAGAAAAAATGCAAATATAGTTGAAGCTTGTGTTAAATTCTCTGACACTTTTGCTGACAACAACACATGCAGTGGGACAGAGACTTTAATTGGACTAATAACAATGCTTTAGCTAAACAGTTGCATATAACAAGATTACTTACCATATGGCATCAAATTCAGTCAACACACACTGATAATAAAAACAAGTTAAAGTTGGTCTTTACCTCTACAATTAGTAGAAGCGGATGATAATTTTAACATTAGCAAACCTATATGTTTGTATATACATTAATTTTTATTTATTAATTGGGCTTCATTTCAGAGTTTTATAAATGGTAAGAAAGAGGGGCTGATATGGGAATCATATAAATATCACTTTGACAGTTTCTGGTGCATATTATTTTGCTGTCAAAGTCTAAATCAGACGTTTGCAAAAGAGAACTGCTGCCATCTGGTGGGGATCATTTCAATTAAAAGACAGTAACTCCATCAGTAATAACAATTATCTAAGATCAGCTCTCCTTAGTTCATGTAGTGCTATTCAGAGCTATTTAAATTACACAAACTGACCCCAGACCATATTTCTTGCCCTGGGACGTTAAATATGGGCCCTGATCATGGTAGTGTTTACCAGTCTTCATTGACTAGTGAAAGTGAAAGAAGAACAATATAAAATCGCTTATATTGTAGTGATTCAGGAATCGACTTGTAATATACTAGTGCATCTCTAAAATAAGAGTACTGAAACATTGTAATATTTGTAATTACAAGCAATATACATTACACCTAAAATGACATATTTCACGCATTTTTTTGTTTTAATGTTGATACAATTTTGAATAGTAATTTATTCAAACTCTAAATGAAATTTTCTAATAATTTGAGATTCTGGATTTCTTTAGCTTTAAGACATACTGATCAACATTAAAACAAAAAAAGACTTTCACTTTACGTGTAATTAATATAAAATACGACGTTTAGTTTTCGAATTAAATGTTTTACCACAAAATTTTTTCCACAATATTTTATTTTTATGTGTGATGTGTGTCAAATATTAGCCCACATTGTTTTTCCGCTACAGCAAACTTTTTAATCTTTTGATCACGCATGGCACTTTCATCACTTACACCAACCAGCTATTTTAATTGTATTCCCATTTAGTCTGTGAACGTTTATTGCTTATATGGTTTATTTTGACTTAAACTCAAACATACTGAAAATATTTCAGACTATACAAACATAAATAATTGTATAAAATATGATAAATACATAAAATCGAAACTGCGTCTCTGCTTTTCAGTGTCGAACCAAGATGGCAGCCTCCGGCGGTAAACAGTGAGTAGCTTTCCACTAAATTGTAGTTGAAATGTACATTTCATGCGTGATATTGTGAATGTGTTAATGGATTAAGGCACAGCACACATGCCCACTTCAGTATATACTGACTCTTTCTTAAGCTAAGTGTTTTATATCATAAAACAGTTTTATTTAACTCAGTATAGCGAAAACCAAAATGTTAGCAAAGCCAAACGGCTAGCGGGAGGTAACAAGCGAGATTTTCCAGACCGTTTAATCCACTGCAATGTGTGCTTCAGCTAACCAGATTTGTTGTTTTTACTTCGTTCTAGAAAGAACGAATGAAATAAATAAATAATAGTTTGCTGACTTTACAATACATTCATTTTGACTAGCAATCTAATTAGCTCATATATTTAACCCTTAAACAGGCAGAGGTGGAAAACAAAAACAAAAACATAATTTCTTGCTACTTTTTACCTAAAATTGACTTCGCTAACACATATCCGAACAATTTTCTATCAAAGTTACTAAAACAGACTTAAGTGAAAACATTTACTTATGTCCACTAAAGGATGTCAAAGTTGAGGTATTTGGTGGTACACATTTCCTCTTTAAGGGTTAATTTATGAAAATGTGCCAATAAAGACAGATGGGGCATGTTAGTGAGAATTGAACTGAAAATAATTGTGAAAATAAAACTATCCAGATGTCATGCTAAAGTTGTTATTTAGGACCTGCTAATTTGTACAAAATCACTACCACAGTGTAATAAAAAATTCACACTTAATTTATACTGAGTATACTAGTGTTAGTCTGTGCTGCCCAATTGAACACTGCAACAATAAGCAACATTGTGCTTAAAATCAATGTTGCCAGATCTCTCGATAGAAACAAGCAACCATCTCTATGAAAATAAGCCCAACTGGCAACCCATCACATTCTGTAAAACCGAGGTCACTTTTTAAACAGTATAAAAATAAATATTTGACATTATACATAACACCAAAATTATGCTTAACACTTTTAAAATAAAAAGTGAATAACTTAAATTATTTGAAAAACTTACATTCTTTGAATAACTTAAAATCTTAAAAAAAAAAAAAAAATAT
>BRDA01054887.1:0-18133 GCA_036984385.1 Crenuchus spilurus | reverse complement strand
CACCATCAGTTCATTGGTGTTGGCACACAGGAGTGTGTGTGCGTGTGTGTGTGTGTTGACCTACAGTAGGTTAGCAGCTGTAATCCGTGAGACGACTGAGTTATCTACCAGCTGGATTACATCAGTCGCTCCTCATTAGCGTTTGGTGTTGGAGCTTAGTGTGGGCCGTTAACGTTCACAGCATTAAGTCACCTGTCTGTGTTCTGCATGCAGAGCAGTGTATTCTGGGTAAGCGCCAGGCCCTGGGCCCTCAGCCTGAAGCGTCTCAAGAATCTGAGTGGACAGTTACATCACAGGACCGGATAGCTGGTCAGCTGGTGTTATTTTTGTCTCTTTCACTCTCTGTCTCTTTCTTTGTCTCTCGCATTCCTTCTTTTCCTGTCTCCTTCCAGTCTCTTCACTTTCTCACATTCTCTTCTCTCTCATTCACACACTTGCCCCCCCCCCAGCTAATGCTTTCATGCTCCCACTCTTTTTTTTTCCTCACCGTCTTTCTTTCTTTCTCACAAACTTGAGCCCTCTCTCTTGATCTCTTATCTCTTTTGCAGCACTTCCTCTCCTCTCTCACTTGCGGTGTTCGCGCTCTCTCTTTCTCTTTTCCTCTCTCTGCCTGCCTATTTACAGACTGAGGCCAAAGCCTCAGACTGCGCCTCACCAGTGAGAGCAATAAACAAACTGGTGTTACGTGGACAGAGCTGCCAAACGAAACACGAGCCGAGCTTGGGGACGGCTCATTGATTAGACCGGCGGACGCTCGAGTTAGCAGCACCTTTGGCTTCTCAGGATTGATGTCTTGGTGGTGAGCGGGATAAGTGACCCTGGAGGTGAGAGGTGCTAATAAGACTGGTGTAGGAAAGGGGTCGTAAAAGACTGAACAAGCAAAACTCCAACCTCCAGATCAGTTTACATATGCTGTTTCAGTTTTCTTCAGATTACAGCATCACTATACCTTACAACATGCTTTGAGCCACTTTAAAATGAACAAAAAATGTAGATGTACACTTAAAATTTTTAACAATGTACAACCAATATAAACAGCATCAAAGTCTTCTGTACTGTGTACATTTGTATGGCCACTTCTAGGGCATTTGTACATGTAAATTTAAAATTATACACTGTTAATGTGGGCAGTATTGCCAAACACTTTCATGTCAAGTTCATACACAGTAAATTTGCCAGTGTTAAATCAACACTATTAGAGTTAAATTAACACTGAGGGTGTCAAAATGTAACACTCTCAGTGTTAATTTAACTCTAATAGTGTTGATTTAACACTGGCATATTTACTGTGTATGTATTTTTTGAGGGATGCACTAATTTCACATTTTTTATTCTAATACCAATACCTGCTTCTTAAGTATTGGCCAAAACAGTACGGATGCCAATACTAATAATACCATCAAGACTCAAATTTATTTCCTATATGTAATTAAGATCTACAACTAACTACTGAACCTATGGTGCATACACACAAGCATGCAGCAGCAACTAATATATTTTTTCAACAGCTTAAAATAATAAAAAATAAAAAAGCAGGCTTATGTGTATGCACCATAGGAATTAGATTTGAGCACAAGACAGCTTGTAGATTTGGGTTTATTAAGTGATCGTGACCCTGATCAGGATTAAGAGGAAGGTAATGGATGGATGGAAGTGATCATCATCTGATGTCAGTATATAATGTGACGTGTCTTTTTTTTTTTTTTTTTACATGTGATAAATATAAATATGAATATTTAAAAATATTTGTTCATTTATGGGGAAAAAGGGATCTGTTAATCAGTCATGTCTTCATCTGTCCATAAAGTGTTGAAGTTGACAGTAGGCGGAGCTTTAACATTATTCTACAGCAGCCACACTGATAAGGATGCCTGCTGATGTACCTGTAAGTGTGCCATTTTTTGTTCATCAGCCTTGTGAAGACAGGCAGTGTGTTTAAAAATAATCTAAAAATTGTAATAACTGGCTGATGAATCAGTCTACCCCTGCTTATAATATCCACTGAATGGAGCAAATCCATATTGTGAAGCATCATGATACTGGTATCCACTTTCAGATCGGTATACCTTGCATCCTCGATCGCAGTATAAAATTTATCTAAACTTTGATAAGTTGGAACAGGCAAAATAGCGGCAGTGACGGATAAACAATGGTACTTTTTTCTCAGTGGCTGCATTGTGACAATTCTCATCTCGTCCCAGGATGTGGAGAGAAGGTAGGGTGATGATAAGAGGAGAGGAAAGGAACAAGAGGAGGAGAAAGGGAGGAGAAAGAGAGGAGAGGCGGATGTTACAGGTCTGTGGGATGTAGCCTACAGCAGAGATAAGCTCAGCTCTGTTCTGTTGCCGTAGCGATACGACTGGCTGCTTCTCTGTGGCACTCTGGGAATTGGCTGACCCACTTTGCTTTCGGTTGGAGTTATTTTTACATATTAGGAGAACAAGGAGAAGACTGTGGATGCCTGTCTGCTGCATCCCGCTTTTTCACAGCAGTCTTCCGGAGGAGGTGTAGGGAGGGAAGAATGAAGGAGAGTGAGAGACTGAGAGAGAGACCCCTAATGAGCTTGAGCGGGAAAACATGAAACTGACTCCTAATTTGCCAGCATCTTAATGTCACCAAAGAAACTGGTGGACTGAAGATTCCTCAGGTAGTCAAAGTGAACAGCTGGGTATGGAAACATTCGCCATCTTACTCTAGACAGTAGTGTTTCAGCTCAAATCCCCACCTGGGAGGCTTAGAGGGGGTCTCACTCTCTTTCTTTCTCTCTCCCTGTCTGTCTGTGTCTCTCTCGCTTTCTTTCTCTCTCTCTGTTGCTCTCTGAGAGACAGAATCTAAAAAAATCCAGAAAATCACATTGTATGATTTTTAAATAATTAATTTGCATTCATTTATATGAAATAAGTTTTAATCACCTACCAACCAACAAGAGTTCTGGCTCTCGCAGATCTGTTCGTTTTTCTTTAAGAAGCCTCCTATTCTGCTCTTATTACCTGTATTAATTGCACCTGTTTGAACTTGTTACCTGTATAAAAGACACCTGTCCCAGCCACAACCGATCTTCAATTCTCTTACTGAGAGAAGGAGGTTTTTGGCCAAAATCTCACTATACATGACCACATCCATCCTCCCTTCAATATGTTGCAGTTGTCCTGTCCCCTTCACAAAAAAGCACCCTCAAAGTATGATGTTCTTGGGGTTGTACTCATCCTTGTTCTTCCTCCAAACATGGCGAGTCGAGTTGATTGTAAAAAGCTTTATTTTGGTCTCATCTGGCCACTTGACCTTCTCCAGGATCATCCACATGGACATTGGTGAACTTCAAACGGGCATGGGCATGTTCTGTCGTGAGCAGGAAGACCTTGCATGCCCTGCAGGATTTTGAGCCATGATGGCATAGTGTGTTACTAATGGTCCTCTTTGAGACTGTGGTTCCAGCTCTCTTCAGGTCATTGACCAGGTCCTCCTGTGTAGTTCTGGGCTGATTCCTTACCTTTCTCAGAATCATCCTTGCATGAAGTCCCAGACTGAGGAAGATTGATAATCATCTTGTGTTTCTTCCATTTTCTAATAATTGTGCCAACAGTTGTTACCTTCTAATCTAGCTGCTTGCCTATTGTCCTGTATCCCATCCCAGCCTTGTGCAGGTCTACAGTTTTGTCCCTGGTGTCCTTGGAGTGTGATTGAGTGTGAGGACAGTGTCTGTTATAGGGGTAAAAAGTTCAAACAGGTGCACTTAATACAGGTAATGAGTGCAGAATAGGAGGGCTTCTTAAGGTGCTTTCACACCTGAAAGTCCAGAACATGGCCCGAGTCAAGGTTTGTGTGTTTGAAACTTTGTATATATTTGGCCTGGTTAGGTTTTTCACACTGCATTTTTGCGAGCACACAAGACTTTTAGTATGACACGCCTACGTGCTGTTGTCATCACTTACCTGGTGTGCGTCTTCCTACACACAACTCTGATTGACTTGCGTCTGACTCTTAAATACTGCTGCCACAGTTTCTTTAGTTTATGTTGCTCTCTCATCCTGTCATAAAATAAGCTTCAAGTTTCAGCATTTTGTACTTTTTTCAAGCTGACTTCTATTAAACATTTGGTCTCCTCGCTCCATGTGCTACCACGGCTCTTTATTGCTGCTGTTCTGGTTATTTTTCTTCTGTTATTGTTGTTGAACTTCCTGTATTTGGTCCATAAATGTGAACCTTCTAGAAAAGTGTCGTCACCCTGCATACGGACTGTACCATGGTTCAGTAGATCCGGACCGAGACCACCTCTTTTGGTTGGACCAAATTTTGCTCCTTTGGTCCGGACCGTGGATTGTGACCCCTTTCACACCTGCTATTTTGGTTCAAACCAAACTCGAAAGTCCGAACCAAACAATGTAGGTGTGAAAGAACCTTAAAGAAAAACTAACAGGTCTGCGAGAGCCAGAACTCTTTCTGGTTGGTTGGTGATCAATACTTATTTAATGCAATAAAATGCAAATTAATTATTTAAAAATCATACAATGTGATTTTCTGGATTTTTTTAGCTTCTGTCTCTCACAATTGAAATATATCTACAATAAAAATATACAGACATCTCCATTAGGTGGGGAAAAATCAGCAGGGTATCAAATACTTATCTTCCCCACTCTGTGTGTGTGTGTGTGTGTGTGTGTGTGTGTGTGTGTTTTATTTATTTATTTATTTATTTATTTATTTATTTATTTATTTATTTATTATTACACTCTCCACATCTCAATCAGTCTCTGCCTTTTTACACACTCCTCTTTCTCACAGACAACTAGGATACTGTCTCTCGGTGCACACACACACACACACACACACACACACACACACACACACAATCGCTCACAGTGAGTGTGTTTGCAGCAGTGTTTGTAGAGGATGGTGCAGTCTCCTGGGACATGTGTCTCAGCCAGGCTGCAGAATTCGACCTGCTTTAGCGCTGCACCTTTACCTTCCCACAATCCCCTGTTTTCAGCACCTATTTACACTTTCTGAATGCTGCACTCTCACTGTATATGCACCTTATGGGTTTCACACTGTCGCAAGATCTGCAGTATAATATTGCTTCCACCATAGAAACACTGCATTTCCACTGTTTAGCTGCATGTCTACAGTACATTCTGTTCAACTGGCAAGTCTGTAATTAAACAGTTGCTCAATTGTAATAATGAACAGCACAAATGAAGAATTATTATATTACAGACAATTATCATCTGTGAATTTGAGAAAGTTGGGCTTTTTGAAAGGAATGGTTTACCCAGAACTCATGTTCACCTATTTGTCCACTTACTCCAGATGTAGCTGATCAATCAAGAGACGTTTGACTCGGCTAATTGAGGCAACTGTTTGAGTTGTTTGTTAGCAAAGTAGTTTCAGATCTTAATTAAGGTCTCCTAGTGTATCAGTGTGTTTTAGGACATAGTAACTCGTACTGTGAGCTATAATAAATGAGTGAAGCCTGAGAGAGGTCTTTATGGTCTGTGCTTTTCTACTGAGATATACAAGCTGTATGTGTCTAGTGGAACACCTGTGTTAACAGTGACCTTACAGTAAATTGATTAGAAAAGGTGTTGGGATAGTTCTGGACTACGTATGTGGTGGTAAGCTGTATTTTTTGTTTCATCATCATTGGGTTTTAGTATGTCCTTTAGCGTTCAGGCCCAGAACAGCTGTATTTCTGCTGTATTCTTCAGGATGACCACTTGTATTGTGTTCTTAAGCCCTCGGGGTCATTATATTGGAGCACTCTAGAAATCTGTTTATGTATTATATTCTCAGGATCACTGTGTTTGTGCTATATTTGTTTGTATCATTGCTCAGCTGAAAGCTTTCAGAGGCACTTCCTCTGACTCTCCAGGCCACCGTGGCTTACTGGTTATAAGCTCCTAATTATAAGCTGATTAGAAGCTCAGGTATCTTGGTGCTCTTTGCTGGTAGGGGCAGCCACAAGTCCAGAGGCCTGCAGTTGGTATGTGTGTGGCGCATATGTATGACCCGCTTAATTTTCGAGCCAGCACACTGCAGTAGGTTTCACTGTGTGTCTTATTAACACCATCCTGCACTCTCCATGGCCCCGATAAAGATCTATCCGCCTTCTTATCACCCCGAGACTCAAAGCAGGACCCGCGGAGACTCGGCTGATTAGAGAAAGTGCAGCTGTTTCGAGCCTCATCTTGTACGCTGTGTGTCCTGGGACCATACAGGGACCTCAGCTGCACAAGCGCGTGCGTCGCGCTTAAACGCGCCACCACAGCTCCGTCTCGCCATCCCTTAACTCTGGTCTCCATGGTAACTATGGAGTTGGGGGGGAAAGATAATTGGGCATGGCCCAGATTGGGCTATGAGTGATGTGTTCAGGAAAAGAGGGCAATGTTTCCTACTGAGGGACGAATACACGTCTGGCACAAACATTGAGGATGAAAATAGTGTTAAAAAGTGTTTCTAGTAGTGAAATTTATAATCAGTATTTTGAGTTCTTGTGGCGTCACCATCAGATTTTATTTGTCATATAATAAAGTTAATAAAACCATATTTCATGAGCTGTGTGACCATGTGGTTGGGAATTTTAGTGTTGATGGGTTTTGGGATCATATCAATTAGGGGTACGTTGATTTATGTTTTATGATCAGGTGTGTTTCTGGTTTCTTTTTTGGCCAGACTTGACTTGGCTTATACATAGATACATACACACACACACATACACACACACATTATACTTATATAGCACCTTTCTAGACACCCAAGGACGCTTTACAATCAACACACTTCATATACACACACTCCGGTGAGAAGCGGCAGCCAATCGCGCACAGCGTACTCTCAACCGGAAGCGACCGTCCACCTGGAGGACTGCATCGAGCACTAGGGGGATCACCCAGGACAGAGTGCCAACCATATCTGGGCAAACATACATACATATATACATTTATACACAACAGGGTAATTTTAGAGTGTCCCATCAACTGATCTCCATGTTTTTGGACTGTGGGAGGAAACCAGAGTCCCCGGAGGAAACCCCTGCAGACACGGGGAGAACATGGAAACTCTGCTTAGATGCAGACTCGAACCCAAGACCTCAGCGCAGAGAGGCGAACGTTCTAACCACTAAACCACCGTGCCGCCCTTATGGTATATGGATATAGAGATAATCATAGTGTAATTATTCTACAATATGTGAGTACATTCATGCCATTGAATTATAAATAAATTATAGCATATTTTGTTCAAAAACCTACTGATTCATGTCAGTTTCTAATTGTACATCCATAGGGCTGTGTATAGGCGCGATATGATGCATACAAGGGTTATTCAGTATCTTGTGATGCGGTAAGCAAGATGGTATTTTACAGTTTGTAATATCTCATTTCAGGTAAACTGTCAGTGGTGCATGCTTACTACACCATTTGTCATCTAACGGTTGCGGGTGGTGATGAGTCTGCTTTTATGTTATTTAAACAGAAGCTAAGTGTTGATATTTATTGATATTAAAGGATTTTATTCATGACGGGAGATTAAATGCAACACATCATTGTCTATTACTAATCTTTACATGTAAACCATTGACATAAAATCTGTACTGTGTTTCTGAGAATCAATACAATATTACAAAAATAATATTGCGATACTCAAGTGTACTGATGTATTCTTATACCCCTAATCCCATCCTGTTGATATTGGAAGAAAAAAGAGTGAATCTAATTCAACCCTGTATCAAATCTATCCTGAAATAGCCCATTGTGTGATGGGGTGTTGCTCCTGAGGGACAGACTACTTTTAGATGATCTTAAGTTTAAGTGCTTTTATTAAAAATAGCTCATGTTAAAGCTCCATAGTCCAGAACAAATATCAGATTGTTCTTATAAGGTTTCAGAAAAGGAAAACCAGATGGCTATCATGCCATCTCTAAATGTTTCTGTATGAATGTCGTATAAATCTTAATTTGGTTGTTTTGATTGGGCTGTTTTGTTCTGTTGTATTCTCTTAGGGAACCTTACATAATGTATTTCTGTATCTATTTTTGTATATTGGCGTAGCAACAGGGACACTGCTGTTTTGTGCAGAATGTTATCATGGATATGTTCATTATCTATCAGGGTGCAGGTATACCTGGATGATATACACTCCCTGGCCACTTCATTGGGTACACAGGTTTTGTATCTACATGTATTGTCCATTTTATCAGCCACACTGATCAAATTGGTGCACTTTGTAGTTCTACAATTACAGACTGTAGTCCATCAGACACAGCAGAGCTGCTGGAGATGGTAAACACCGTGTCCACTCATTGTTCACTGTATTAGACACACCTGCTTGTTGGTCCACCTTGTAGATGTAAAGTCAGAGACAGCAGCTCAGCACAGTCTGTGTTGGTCCTCTAGTCCTTCACTGGTGCTCACATGATGCTGTTGGCTGGATAGTTTTGATTGGTGGAATATTTTCACTCCAACAGTGACACCGAGGTGTACACAACACACACTAACACACCACCACCACATCAGTGTCACTGCAGTGCTGAGAATGATCCACCTGCTCTGTGAGGTCCTGATCACTGAAGAACAGGTGAGAGGAGGATAATAAAGTCTACAGAGAAACAGATGAACTACAGTCTGTAACGACAAAGTGCACCTGTATGATCAGTGGAGCTGATAAAGTGGTTAATGAATGTAGATACATGGTATGTGTACCTAATGAAGTGGCCAGGGAGTGTATTGGTGAGCACTGTGAGGATGCTTCTCTTTTTTAATACAGGTGGCACACTCTTCAAACCCTGGGGCATTCATGTCCTACATGCTAGGATTAATTCTCTTTAATCTCTGGCACTGCAGACCCTGGTTGACTGGGTCAGCCAGCACACTGCCCATTACACACTGCTGTTTTTTCTCTCATTTTAATTTGTTTTATATTTCAGTATTTCTGCCAGAAACACTTTAATTCACATAGTCTGTGGTAGGTGTTTTTGAGCTGTGTGCATCAGCGGTAGATAAAGCTCATTCTGCACTGGCCTTGTGCTGCTTTACAGTGTGATACAAGGCAAGCAGGTCAAAAGTGGGGATTGAGAGTGTGTAAAGTAAATATTTAGACCCTCAGTCAAACGTGACCTAAATTAGGAGTGTCAGGCTGGTCCTGGAGATGGCCAGGGTGGTACTTGTTTTTGTGAGGGGGCTGGTATTTGTGCTTTTACGGCCAGCCTGAGGCCGTGTTATTGAGAGGCTAACAGAAGCCTCTCTGTGAAGATGCTCGAAACCCCGACTGTATCAGTTTCAGTGCCCAAACACGGGCAGTCAGTGTGTTTGGTTAAACTCTTACACTGTTCGACTTGATTCATGAGGAGCTGAGGAGAAGTTAAGCTTTGTTTAATCTCATGGGCGGAATAAGCCATTCAGCTAATCTTTCTCCAGTGTTTCCAGGCTTTGGTGTATTTATTGAATTTTAATACCCCCCCCTTTAAAAAATACTTGAAATTGTTAATAATGTTGCTGGATAGACTTTGAGTTAATGATTTTTGAATTTTGAGATTAAGATTTATTTAAATTTCTTATTTGATCAGTTAATGTCTTGATTCAGTGATTTCTAATATTACTATTATGATGTAATATTAATTAAAGCACAAATGAGGTGAACTTTCATCCTACATATAGACGTTTTTAATAGATGTGTACTCCACCTCTGTTAACCTAAATGCGTTTTGAGTAAATGTAGGATACTAAAACACTTTTCTAAACATTTTTACAGAACTTTCAGGGAAATCTCGGTATTCCTCTTTGGACCGCCTCTTCGACAGATGCGGCATTACTGGCAGGCCTTGTGAAACGAGTCAGACGGTGCTTTTCGTATCCTAGCAGTGCTTGGGGCAGAGGGAGGTGGTGGATTTCCCCCTCATTTCCTTGAATAATCATGAATGAAAGCAAGCTTGAATGGCTGAATGTTGCCGGTTCTTTTGGCTAGATAAGAGGTTCCATTCGAAGCACTTGAGCCACCTAATCTCCGGACCATTTTCTCCTCGACGTCTCCTTCAGAACGGCTCCACTTTAACACTCAGACACTTACAGACTGCCTAACAGTGTCATTAGCAGCAAATAACCCTGCATTCAACCGTCTGTCTATTTACTCAAATTACTTCAGCAGGGAGACAGGCAGTCAATGCTGAGGCCAGGCTGGGGTCGAAAACCTCTGATAACGATGATAAATCCTGAACACTCCATCTATCCTCATTCTCTCTGATAACGGACTTGGATCCACTACTCTAGTGAAAAAGCGGTTCTTTAAGATTTCTTTAGTGAAGGGAATGCATGTATAGAACAATGTAGGACTGGGCGATACTGGTATAGCATCATATTGAGATATTATGCTATTGGTTTTCATGTTAACGATATTTTTAGGATTTGGTAGGTTAAGAAAATAATGGTAATTTCCCAGTTGGGAATCATTGTGAAGGTTTTTGAGATCTTAGTGTTCTCAGCATTGTGCTTTGTTGATGTTATTGTTCATATCGCTGTAATATAATTCTGTATTTCACAATCTTAGCCAGGTAATTTAAGCCCAAACCTGTTTAATGGGAAAAGAGCAGCAGGACATTCCAGTTGGGCATTGTTCCGCACTGGGCTTAAGCTCTCTGACTAACTCTAAGACCATTTTTAAAAACCTGACCTTGTTTGGCACTAAATACTTGAGTGTAGTGTTTTTTAATGTTTTATTTTCTTGAGTATCAGCAGGGGATTTCAGCTTTGGCTGTGTTCACTGCTTGTTTGCTCATTGAGTGGAGATGAAACGAGCAGGACACTCTGCTGGACGTGACTGGTGTCGACTCGCAGAACGGCAGACACCTCCTTTCATGTTGCACAGAGACTGGAATGTTTTGGCCATTAGCGAGGAAGCGAGCGACATGCATCTCAGAATGCAGGCATGACTCCGACCTTTCCTGGCAGGACACCGACAGTTGTGCCATCCAATCACAATAAGCTACGTAGATGTAGTTGCGTCCACCTGTGTACCTTGCTTAAAAATAGTAACCTGCTCCTCGATACCAGCACTATATTTAGTACTGAGCATATGGCTGATAAAATGAAAAAGGTGTTTCTTTTGGCTGCCTGGTTTATTTAAAAAGTGCTGTTGGAGTGCAGTTTTCAGAAACTGTGTTTCAACACTTTTTCATACAAACATGCACACTATGGAGTAGTGAGACCCATCTTTCCCTAGCAGTGGGCAGCCCCATCATCTGTGGCACCTGGGGAGCAGTTGGGGGTTAGGTGGCCTGCTCAAGGGCACTTCTGCTATGTCCAGTTGCTCAGGGCTTGGGACAGAAGGTATGTAAAAAGTCAGAGGTCAAATTCTTGTCTCGAACTGTGGCAGTAACCAGAGCTTAACTAATGAAGGTTTCCGATATTACTTTTAGTTTGTGTTGTTTCTTTTGGCCTAAAAATGTATGCGGGATAGAATACAACTCCTATGGTGTTGTGGAGATGGGAGATTTTTTCACAAGACTGGTTTCCTTGCTGATTGCTGTGGAAGAGTGACAGTAGGCCGGGCTTTTATCATCGGTAATCAGAGTACGTTTACAGGAACTGGAAAAGCAACTGCATTACGTGGTAAGTTACTACTGCATTATCTTTGTTACATGTTGCGGTAAAACCTTTTCCAATACTGCTAAAGAAGCAGAAGGTGGAAAGGAGTCGTTCCTGCGAAAGGAAAGGGCATCTATGCTGAGAGGTAATGGCACAACTGACCTTTACAACTGCTGACAGGTAGAAAGTGGGTTTGAGCAGGGAGCTGATTGGACTTGATGTTTGATGAATGAAGCTGCAGTATGCAGTCAGACTGGTTTAACACCACCTCTGACACGCAGATGCATGGATGCTTACACAGAGGAAGCCTAAATGTAATCTTTGTGTTGGAAGTTTGGAATAGCAGGTGTTGGTGAGTGTTTTCACAGAATTGTGTCTCATGAAGGTTTCACTCTTCAAAGCATGAATTTTCTTTGTTTTTGAATAATTTGTTAAATGATGGATCGGTATTGTAATACTCCTTCCTGCCTCTGCACATTCAATTTTTACGTCAGGGTTTCTACCTCAAGATTTGATGATCACTTCTGAATTTTGTATATTGTTATTATAAATGCATTTTCGTTCCTATAGAACTATCTGAATCATTTTAGAATTGTCTAGATCAGTAAATACACTATATGTCCAAATGTTTGTTGGACATCCATTTTTGTCCAATGCATTTAGCTGCTTTAAGCTGCATCCATTGCGGACACAAGTGTGCAAATGCGTGAACACAGCTTGTCCCATCACTGTAAAGAAGTATTACCAAAATAATATGACTATAATATGAATATGATAAACCCATTGGCACCATGTTGCCAGGTGTGGGCTAGAGGGGTGATTTTGGTGTTTGTGTTGTGCGCAAGGGCTGTGAGGTCTAGTCCAAGGTGGTTAAAGCTCTGTTAAATACGTAACATCTAAAAACACTTTCCAAAATAATGACAATTTTGCAAAAACAGAACAAAAACACTTGGCCAACATAATGTTAATGTAAGGAAATTAATTGTGTAATGATTTCAGTGGTCTATTGGAAGAAAAAAAAATCTTAAAAACACTGGTTTGAAATATAAAAGTATTGTAGATATGCCTCTGTGTCTGTCACTCATTTGCTGTCTTCTGTGGAAATTGCTCGGAACTGGGTATTTGGGTGCTTCCTATCTATTTTTGAGTTGCTTATATAAAATAACAATTTTGCTCTTTGCAATCTACTTTCCAAAACTACTTTGCATCCTTTTTTTATAAGAATAAAATATTGAATTTTATACCAAACCAGTCTATGTAGTATATGGTTATAGCTGGAATCAAGACATTATTACATACAATATTATACATGTAATTGAAACTTGGCCTCACACAGATTTGTATTGATCCTGAAATTATGTGTAGTTGCACACATCCCAGTGGAAAGTCATGAAATGTTATTATTTTAGATTCTTTGTGTTTGGGCAATTTTTTTTTTTTTTTTTTTGCTTTTGCTTTTTTATTATGAAATGTTCACAAAGTGTAAAGAGGCAGCTTGTTTAAATGGTATAAAAGAGTAAAAACTGGAGTGGCTCTGGTTTGATATAATGTTTTCCTGCTTATCCTGCATTTTATTAGCTTCAGAGTAAGCTGTATATATCTCCACAATAAATGAGAATTTTAATGTTTTGATGCTAAACATAAGAAGTGATGTTTACCCAAATAAGAATGTGTGTACCGCCCAGATTGTCTAGACATGATCAGAGAGATCAAGCCTAGTCTTTTATATTATGAATAGCAATTTATAGTCCAGTAACAACAGTCTGTTAGACATGTGGTCTACAGTAGAGCTATTCTCAGCCCGAGAATGAGCCATCCTCCCTCTATTCACACTAGAGCGTTGTGTGGGAGGGATTGTCTGAGCGAGATAATTGAATTTCACTTTCTGTGAGCTGCACACGTTCCCTTCAACAGACAATAGCACATGCCTCGTAGCAGTCTAAGTGAGGCAATTAGCCAGCACAGCTACCAGATGAGACCAATTCATACCTGAATTTATTAATAACTCTTCTATGGCATCACGCATTTTACTATTTAATATAGATGTCATAATGTAATCATTTCAAAAGCACAGATTTTCTCTACAAGGCGTAATGAGTAATCACACCCAAGTTTGCATTTTATCTGCACTTCCTTCACTGTAAGACCTTTTTTTGGTGTAGACTAGACAGTGATATGATTTTGTTCCACATGTTCTGGAAGAAACGATTCAAAGACGTGCACTATGGGGCAGCCGTGGCTTGGTGGTTAAGGATCTCATCTTGTGGAAGGTTGACGGTTCAATGCCTGTGCAGGTCATGACTGAAGTGCCCTTGAGCAAGACCCCCAACTCTAATTCACTCTGAATAAGAGCGTCTTCTAAATGCCTCAAATGTAAGTGTACAATGTAACCCAGAATTAAGTAAGGTCAACCATCTACAGTGCTTTTACCATTAACACATTTCCAGTTCACTTTCTTTATAGCAAAATTGTCTAATGGCCTGTTCCATTAAACATCCAATATACGGAAATACAACAACTAAGACATTTTAGAATGTCATATTTTGCTTTTTTTTTGTTTAGAATTGAAGATACTAACGAGTACAAAAACTCAAGTCTCCTGTGTGGATCTAAGTAAAAAATATCAATAGATTTGAGTATCGTAATGCTAAGTTTTGTGAAACTGTATTGATTCTCATCAATTGGTGTTTTAAATAATTTATTAAATTTACTGGTTAGCTGTGTTGGATTTTGTCTTCGGCCATTAAACTCTTGCACAATATAAATGTAAGGTAATATCAGGGGCACGGCTAATGTTAGCATAAACATTTCTAGTTGACCAATACTGTTACTACTCATGATGGAAACGGTAAATATATCAACTTGCTTTGAGTATCACAGTATATTGAATCAGACCCCCTGTTTCATAAGCCAGGTTCTTGACTACACACAGCCCTAGATATCCAAGTAAACCACAGCATTACTGCACAACATTCAAAGACACATACACAGCTAGATATACCTTGGCCTCAGCAGTGTTAATTTCGTTAACGATAATTAAAACGAAAAATATTCGTCGATGACCATTTTTTCACAACGAAAACGAGACTAAACTAAATAAAAACTCATTTTAAATGGAAAACTATGAGTAAAAGTATGACTTTTTGTCAACGAATAAAAACTAAACAAAAATGTCACAGTAATCTGCTTTTAAATAAACCTGCCGTATCACATCCTTACGTCTGACTTTCTTGAAGCACCGTAAGCTCCTTTGCCACACTGGTGAAGCCTAAACACAACCGACACGTCACTCCTGCAGCTTGGATGGGAAAACAAGAAGCAATTTATGGAGTAATTTCACTTTTGGTGCCACAGAAAACAAAACGCATTCAAAGTTTGTGGATTGAAAATAACTGGGAAAAACACAACGAACCTCAATACCACCACGATATTTATGAAAAGGTAAGCTAACGTAGCCAATGTAGCTAGTGTAACCCTCTATTTTAAGAGTATGGGTCACGTAAACATGGGTGAATAAATTCAAGCAGAGAGAGTTATTTCTTATACTTTTTTATATTTGTTTCTTTTCGACCGCTGCAGCCACACTACCCGCTCTCGTCTCTCCTCTCCTCCAGACCTTCTCTATCAAAAACTGAGAGACCAGACCAGAGTAATCAAAACAACATATATGAACTGGAATAAAATTGTCACACAAACGTATTTTTATGAACTGTCTCTTCTAACAAAAGAAATTATAAATAAACCAAATTATTTACTAATTTGAACTATCAGATTCTTATTTTACACTAGCTAGCTAGTTAGTGTAAATGTTAACTAGCTAGCTAACCACTGTGAATATGTATATCGTTTGATATATTTCATGTCTTTTTTAAATTTTTAGGGGGATATGTGCAATCCGTTATCTTAGGTGTTTAGGTTAAATAGATCTCAAACACATCTAACTGGAGCCCTGAGACACATACAGTCTTTGTTGCATTTTAAATACATATTTGAGCTCAATGTGTTATTAGATGTAAAAAAGGCTATCGTTTTATTAAAAATAACCTGAAGCAATCTAAAAAATATCTAATTAAAATAGTATAACAAAAAAAAAAAACTAAAATTAGATTAAATATTATAAACATAATTGACTAAAACTAGACTAAAATGTTTTCTGTTTTCATCGACTAAAACTAACAATAACTAAAGGACTAAAATGTGACAAACTAATAGACATTTTAGTCAGAAGACTAAGACTAAAACTAAATCAAAATCATTAACACTGGGCCTTAGTAAATATAAATTATTCAGGAGCAAACGTTTCCCCATGTTCATTCTGTGAGATAATTGTTCATCCCAAAAAGTTAGTTATTGCCTCTACACATACATTTAGACTGTGACGGATTAAGCAGTCTAATTATTAACATGTTTAATTAGTTCATGAAACATTTCTCAGTTGTGTTCTACATGAATTTTTTCATATTGACAAGCTCATTTTACACAATAACCTTCATAAAGTTGGAGTTATTGACTCTTCAAAGCGCTGTTTATTGATTACAATGCTGGTAATGGTGCTGTTTCAGTGCTGCAATGATCAGTATTTGGCATCTGAACAGCTTCACAACATAACTTTCTGAATACCTCATTTTAGATGATTGATTATTTGTTGTAAAACTCTGCTTGGCAGGCAGGTCTGTTGCTGTTACAGCGAGGCTGCTTTTGTCTTATGTACATATTTCTGAAAGCGAATTTCATAAGAAAAGAAAATTGAGTGTGTGTTTTTTTTTTTTTTTTTCCATTGTTTATGCTTCATAAAGTCTGAACACAGATACCATGCAGCCTCGCTTCCTTCCCTAATTTGTGTCACTCTTTTCACCCCTCGCCTTTTCGTCTCGCTGCTCACCTTTTCTCCGCCCAAGGATGAAAAGAAGCCTGTGGCGCTTGAACGCAGGTGCTGCGATGCAAATTAATTTCCATATCAGAGATAAGAGAAGCACCACCGTCACTCTCTGACGCCCTCTCACAAAAAACAATTTTCACTGCCTTATTTATCATCAAACAATCAGACGTGCTGTGCCGACGGTCGTTGCTGTGACAATGGAGCCCATGTAAAGACCACCCCGCTTAGACTTTGGCATCTTGCCATCTTCAGGATTACAGTCAGTTTCACCAATTTGGCAAATAAATGTAATTGATAAGGTATATTTAATGGATTATATGTGAAATTAGCTTAGAGCTGTAATGGTGAGCGTTGCTCATTAGTGCTTGATCTGACTTTGTTGGCTGAGCTGACCAAACTAAAATTTAACTGAATGAATTGAAATGGTACTGACTCCAATCCCATCCAGATGTCCTGGGGTCCCCTAATCGGTCCAGTAAATGCCATTCTTTGATGGGGATTAGGTACATTAGGTATCTGCAAAATCAGATGATCACAGGTGGTCTTGGTGTCATTTCAATCATTTTGAAGGGAACAAATGACTTGAGCAAATGTGAAGGTCTGTTGTGTGGAACTGGAAAAGTGTGAGACTTGGACAAGGACCACATTGCTTCAGAGCATCTCTGAAATGTCCAGGCTAGTTGGCTGCTTCTGGTCATCAGTGATCAGTACTTACAGTGGCCTCCAAGTTCCCCAAATCTCAATTTCATTAAGCCTTTGTAAGATGTGTTGGGCCAAATCTGGTCTGCAGTGGCTCCAACTCACAACTTGCAGATCTTAAAACATGCCTTCACGGTAGAGCTGGGTGATATGGCCAAAAAATGTTTAAGTTTTTTTTTTTTTTTTAATTTTCTAAAACAATTTTTATTTTCTGTATTGATCAATCTCGATAATTATCTCGATATAAAATTTTTGTTATTAAACTTCAGAGCAGGAAAGTGTGAGCAGACAGACAGCAGCAGTGAGAAGCGAGCAGTGTGACTTGTGCTGCTGTGTAAAGATGCAGTTCTTGTCTCTCAGCTCTAGAGAGTGACGTTGTTTGCTTGTTTCTCTGCTCACATCACAGCTGTTTATGCTGGTTTCTCTTGTGTTGCGTGATTACGGTGTAACCGTTGGCGGCGCTGGTGAGGAGGATCTAATGGGCAGCAGTATCAGACAACTCAGGAGACTCCCTAAACTCAGTTCTCAAGAATACAAGCACACACTGAAACTCTCAGCTGCTCTCCTCTCTCATCTCTCTCCCTCTCACTCTCCCTCCCCAACTGCACACAGCTCTGTTTGTAGACCCGCCTCCACAGTGCAGCCATTGGACAGGCGATGTTCCTGCTGATGCACCAATCCAGGGAGAGAGGTGGAGCTGCTGCTGACAGGAGCACTAGAGCAGCAGACACATGCAGGGCACATAACAGACTGTCAAGCTGCTTAGATGTGAAATGGAAACGAACGTTAATGCTTATCGAATTCTACTGTCCCGGCTTATCATCGTCATCGAGGGAAAAATTATCATGAACAAATGTATATTGTTTTATCACCCAGCACTACTCCACTGTATTGTTACATGCATTATGTACAAGTACTTGTGTAATAGTCTTCATTTTTTGAGGCAAATCCTCCATATACAGTACCAGTCAAAAGTTTGGAC
>BRDA01054875.1:0-14824 GCA_036984385.1 Crenuchus spilurus | reverse complement strand
ACAACTGCTCTGTGTACTGGATAATTTATAGAGCTGAATGGACGAGCTCCCTGCAGGAGGGCCCATATATGCCCTTTCAAACAATAGAAGGCTAATGACTTCCCTTGGCCTTACTATTTAGTCTGATTAAGTGACACACATAAGACAAACTTGGCAATGTGTAACATCTAGGACAATCCATTGTCCCGTTCTCTGTGGAGACTGTCCGACGCAGAGGAGAGTCGTGGAGCGTGAGAGACGGAGAAATTGGATCAATTTCTTTTCTACTGTCAGTCTTGCCACACACTGTCCGTTCTATAAAAAGGAAACAAAACAGAGGACGGGAAGTGAAGTCCACAGCAAAAGCTGCACAAGATCCTCTGAATGTATTTTCATTAACAAATGGTACTCAAGTGTCATCCTTCCATCCACTCATTCATCCATCTGTTTGTTCCATATTTGCTACTGAGCTCAAAAATTGGTCCTGAACTAATCACGACTTACAAAACAAGACAGCACGAATTCACCTATTGGCTACATTGTCCTGATGATCATTTTCACTATTTACTTAATTATATAAGTTATGGATCTAGTTAGCGAGAGTTATTCATTAGTGAATTGACCAACGTCCTTGCACAGAGGAATTTGACCTCCACAGTGAAACCATAGACTGTACATAAGTAATGGAAGCGCAAGTTCTGAGACTCAATGCTACTCATTCAATCATTAATCTGGCCAATCATGACTCTGCACATACAGTGGTACCTTGAGATATGAGTTTAATTTGTTCTGTAACAGAGCTCGTAAGTCAGTCAACTCGTATATCAAACAAATTTCTCCCATTTAAAGTAACAAATAGATTTAATCCGTTCCAGCCCTGTGAAACATCCACAAACCATCCTAAATTATAGACAAAAAGACATGTTTTGAATTAAGAAACACACATTTATACACTTTACCAGTGCATAACAAAATATTTCAATTTCAGATTTCAATAAATATTAAGTGTAAAATAATTTTTGTGTAATTCTCGCTGTAGCATTTTAAATTCGCGGGGAATTCGATGCAGTACTGTGTAGTGGATGCTGTACAGTAAAATCTCTCTTCTCCCATTTCACTTCAGCATCCAACTGCTTCCAAGAAATTCAGCAGCTGGCTGAAGAATGTGATGCCATGATTCCTTCTTTGCAGTTCAGTACAAAATGTTTTCAAAAAGTTTTCACTCAGAAACAGCAGCAAGTCTCTATGTCTCTAAGTCTCACATCTATGTTCACGGCCAGCGCTCGCACACGAGGATCACGAAATAATATTAACAGTATTTATCATAATTACTGTATGTATGTTATTAAAATGATCTAAATTTAAGAGTTTAAAGCATTTTTACAATCAATTTTTTTACATAATTACTGTATGTATGTTATTAACATTAAATAGGTTTAAGAGTTTAAAACATTTTTACTATCGATTTTTTTTTTCAAAAATGGATGCAAGAAGGAGTACAGCACATGAGATTGGACTTGATTCTGAGGGTAACACGTGAGAAAGAATAAGATGCAGGTGTTGTGCTGCCCATACTGGACCTTTGCGCCAACGGGCCAACTAGCAGCAGCCACTCGTATCTTGGAATTTCGTTCGGATCTCGATCAAAAATATGGACGGAGTTGCAGGTCGTATCTTAAAAAATTTGCATGTTGCATCCCAAGGTATCACTGTATAATGAACTAACCTGCATTTTCACTCTACTGCTTTCAGTTGCTGTAAATACTGCAGTCCTACCATGTACTGTTATTAATACCGTATATACTCAAATAATCCACACAATTAAAAAAATTAGGTCCACGACGCTGTGCTACACGGCTTCTGGTAAACTGCAAACGGCACTTCTTATGTCTTTCTTTCAACAGTGGTTTTCTTCCATAAAGGCCAGATGTGTGGAGAGCAGACTTATCGTTGTCCTGTGTACAGATTCTCCCACCTGAGCTGTGGATTTCTGCAGCTCCTCCAGAGTGACCTTGTGCCTCTTGGCTGTGTCTCTGACCAGTGCTCTTTTTGCTGGATCTGTCAGTTTAGGTGGACGGCCATGTCTTGATAGGTTTGCAGTTGTAGAATACTTTTTCCATTTCTGGATGATGGACTGAACAGGGCTGCTTGGGATGCTCAAAGCTTTGGGATGTGTTTTTATAACCTAACCCTGCTTTAAACTTCTCCACAACTTTATCTCTGACCTGCCTGGCGAGCTCCTTGGTCTTCATGATGCTGTTTGTTCACTAGTGTTCTCTAACAAACTACTGAGGCCTTCACAGAACAGGTGTATTTATACTGAGACTAAACTACACACAGCTGGACTCTATTAACTCATTAAGTGACTTCTGAAGGTAGTTGATTGCACTGGATTTTGTTTAGAGGTATCAGAGTACAGGGGGTGAATACTTTTGCATGTCACACTTTTAAGATTTTTATTTGATTAAAATTTTGAAAACCATTTTCATTCCACTTCACAATGATGTGGTACGTTGTGTTGGTCCATCACTTAAAATCTCAATAATATACATTTACGTTTGTGGTTGTAAGTTGACAAAATGTGAAAGTTCAAGGGGTCTGAATACTTTTGCAAGCTACTGTACATGTAGAAAAATCCCACAAATTAATAAATCATCTAGAAAATGATAATCATGCCCTGCATAATGAACATATAACAGCAAATCAATCAGTAAGAAAGTCGTAAACTCATTCAAAATATTGGTGGAGCTTCACGTGAACATGAAGTGATGTGCATCATTGTGCTACAGACATGATGGAGCCTGTAGACAATCAGCCAATTTCAGCTGTGGAGAGAGCGCGAGCACACACACACACACACACACACACACACTGAGGGGGCATTTTTAGCATCTCCAATTCACTTGACAGCAGATATTTGTGGGAGGAAAGGGACAGCGCTGTCCACTGTCCCGATAATTATTCATTATAACCTAAATAATATTTTGCTCTTTTAATAAATACAGAAGTAAGTTTCAAGCACTATATACAGTTAATCTGATTCATGTTATGACTGCAGGTGGAAGTGGCGGAAATGTGTATGTGACAAACGCTGCTGATTTTTGGTGGGAACGGGAGGAATAGCTGGTTTAAAAATTAAAAAAAATGATTTAGTTGATGATCCATTGCTTTGATTTTGGTTGAGGTCCTCTCAAACCCCCCCAAAAACACTGTCGTGATGGTTACATGATGTGAACAAGACACATGGAAGATGTCAACAAAAGCACATGAAGACAAGATGGCACATGGGAAACGTAAACAAACAAGGCACGTGGACAGAGGCGGGGCCAGGGATGAGGCAGAGGCAGGAGGGTTACGGTTGTATTTTCTGTTTTACGATCAGGATAATTCAGCTAAAAATGAGGTTGGTGTTGTTAAAAAAACAACTAATTTTCACTTTTTAAAAAAACATCAGGATTGAAAGTATTGATATTTCCACATCGATCCACCCATCGCTATTATTTAGCTGCTAACAACCTGTCTCAATTGGTCACGTAGGCTTACTATTTAATTTAAAACCTTTAAGTGGCACTCTGCCAGCACACTTAAAATTACACCCAGTAAGGGCAGAATAAACACTCATTTGTTCACGTTAATGAGTTAGTGTTGTTTCTCCAGTAGCTCAGGACTGAATCATGAAGCGAGTTATATTTAAAATTATACAGTGGTAACCCTACTTACGAGCATCCCTACTAACGAGTATTCCAGGTAACGAGTCGAGATCTCTGAATATTTTTGTTCCAGGTAACAAATAAAATTCCAGCTAACGAGTAGCGTAAATTTGTTAAACTATGGCAAACCACTAGGGGCGCTGCGATCGTAGCATCTCCTAGATGCTACCGTAGAAGAAGAGGTCAGTCATTACCTTTGACCTCTGTCCAGTGAAAGTGAAAGTGCTAGTGAAAGTGACACAAAGACAGCAAAAGGTAGTGAACAAGAAAGTTAGATACATTTTACTTTTACTTTTCATATGATAAGTGTAACCATGCCATACACGTACGCCCGTCCTCCTGTCCTCCTTAGCCGCCAGCCTACACGAGCACCGTCGTCGTCTCGTTTATGTTTTAAAAACCCATATAAACACATTATTTAGCATATTAAAGTATACTGTATATTGGCCGACTGACACGGATTAATCAGTTTTACATGTATTCTTATGGGGAAAATGCATCCAGCTAACGAGCTAACCAGCTAACGAGCTCGACTCCTGCACGGATTAAACTCGTAAGTAGGGTTACCACTGTATTTAAATGAATTGTGGATATTTTAAAGTTCTATTCATTTTACAGGTAAAGCCCATCAGCTAATGTAGGTGTCCTAAATTAAGACGATATAGTTTGAGTGGGGTATAAAAATTATCAAAATATTTCAACTCTACATTTATTATTAATTCTATTTAATTCTATACTCCAACTTTTAGTACTTCAAATACTTTCAAATACAAATAAGCTGCAGCTATTTAACATGATTTAAAACATAGAAGTGTATTAATGTGTCTGTGTTACATCAAATAAACATTTGGTGTTAAAGACAATGATGAGCGTTTTTAATTTTATCAATTTGCTACTGAGTATACACATAGTATTGGTATCAAAGTCTGGTAAATAAATGCTGGTATCATTACAACCCTAGTTAATAGCTGCTTTGGGCATATGTTTAATGAAGGCATTAACTCTCTGGAGTCTGAGGGTGTTTGAGACACTGATGTAGTCTAACATGGCTTGACTTTTTACAAATTACACCCATCTAAAATTATTTGTTTCCAAAGTGTTACACAGGCTTTTGTTCAGCACAGACTCAGCAACAACAGTCAAAACAATAAGAGTGTCATAAATCTATATTCTGATTAAATCTGCTCTAAACTTAGACTTTCCAAAAACCTGTTTTCAGATGTGCTGATATATTGTGAAAAAAAAACTAAACACTAAACATTTCTAGCCAAGACTTTTGAGCTCAGAACTGAATAAACAGAGGTGTTGGCTACACACTAATGTGAGGCGACACTCTGTTTTCCTCAGCAACACTAATCCTACATTGAATATTTATGAGATAGGTGTGAACACTAAGGTGAGAGGTCTTTGTTTATCAACATTCTACAGATTCCTGACTGCTGAAACCCACCAATGGAATGTCCGGAATTACCATATCATTATCATATGAATGACAAAGGTCGTCTTTTGGCGGGAAAATATGCAGAGCTGTCCGAGTCGCTCTCAAAAATGTGTCTCTGCTTATTTATGCTCCTGTCACAAGAATATAAAAACATATTTTGATTCAAGCTATATATATTTGAAAGGTAGACCCTTTAAGGTTTGCAGGGCATGTTTAGTTTTGTTTCTAGGATGAAGAAACACCGGATATATCTATCTAGAGTTATACAAGCGTTTCTGTGGAATTTTGTTAATATGCCACTGGCGGGAGAACCGACTCCAGAGGGTTAAAGATTTGAGACTGACTTAAGACTTAGTAATGTTAGCTTTATTTTTAAAGTAAAAAGCAAAAATTGGACTCCATACATCTACATTAACTACATTAGATGCAAACTATGTAAATTAGATTTTTGGTCAAACCATTCTTTTTAGACATGACTGCTAACTAGTGATGTTTTTTGGCTTCTGTGCTATGCTAATATATGCTAACCATACTTAACATTTTAACACTGAGGATGTTTTCACCATCTGCAGTCAGTTTTCTCGTCCTTCTGTACATTTGGATCATTTTAGCAGTGGGGGGAGGAGCCCATAAGCCGCTAATGCCATATCTGTCTCTCCGTGGACCAGTGGCATCGACAACAGATAGAACACCCCACTGGGAATTCTCACAGTATTCCCAATGGTCAGTCCATCCATCCATCTATCCTTTTATAAACCCTTTCATAAATTCCATACTTGTGCATCCAATCCGGCATGAGCTCCATCCATCTTTCTGTCTTATGCCACTTTATGAAAAGTCATTAAAATAAAAAGCCCTGGAGAGCAGCTTCCATTGGGATCACATACTGACATCACACCTCCATCTCTAAAGTGAGCTCTGCAGCTCCAGATCCTGCTGCTACAGTGTGCCTCAGGCAGCTACTATACTTGGCAAACACTGTCACTACCTGGAATGTCACACGGCTTTCATCTCATTCATTACAGACTCCCTTTTCTCGGTTCTGGGGTGATTTGTCTGTATGTGGAGCAGGGCTTGTTTTCAGGCCTTTCCTCTCGGTTCCACACTTACTTGCTGAAGAGATCCTGAAGTGAGTGGAATTCAAAGCAGCAGGAGTTTCTCTCCAGATCAATGACTCATTACCAGACTTTTAAAGCCTTTTGAGTTAAGAGGGAATAAATATGAATGCTTTTACAAAGTGGGGTCAAACATGACATTTTCAAACCGCGAATATTAGACGCGTGTTGGCGTGAAGTCTCCTCTTCTGTAGCCCACTGCTTTTGCTTAAAACTTTCATTTCTCTCCACCTGAGCTTCGTGAACCGTGCAAGTGGAGGGTCCGCGTGGAGCAGAGCATCCTTTTTTTCCTCTTGTGGGATCGGAGATTGGAATCTGTGCACTCTGTACAGTGTCTATACTGACAGTTATTAATGGATTGTACTACATTAGTTCAATAAAAAAGTCCCCCTAAGGACAGCAATATGCTATTTAATCCTGTATGCCTCCTTATTGTTGAGGGATTCTTTTCATCAGTGACATAAAATTGAATCCCAGTGAGGGCACCTGCGTCCTTGTTAGGAAATGAATAGCTAAACTAACAGAACATCATGAACAACAAATTGGTAGTGCGAGGCAGGGAGGCAAGCGAAGGGAAAGAGGAACCACAGGAGTTATTTGTCTGATGTTACGCAACACAGGCTTTATTTCAATCCCAGTTTATTTTTGCATCTGGGGAGGGGGGGTCCATACAAAATGAGAATGGTGAATCTGAAGAGCCCGGGTGCCTTTCACTACACACCGGAAAATGTTCTCAAGTTATGACTCCCCGTGGCTTTCGCCCGACAGCTTTTTAGCTCCAGACTTCTAAATTGACTATGTTTCTCATTTTATTCTTGTTGATTTAACACTTGAAAATTATATATATATATATACACACATATATACACACATACACACATACATATACACATATACTGTATATACAGTGGCTTGCAAAAGTATTCAGACCCCTTGAACTTTTTCACATTTTTTCATCTTACAACCACAAACTTAAATGTATTTTATTGAGATTTTAAGTGATGGACCAACACAAAGTACCACATAACTGTGAAGTGAAATGAAAATGATACATGGTTTTTCAATCAAATAAAAGTCTTAAAAGTTTGACGTCCCTGAACTCTTGATACCCCTAACCAAAATCCAGCGCAATCAATTGCCTTCAGAAGTCACTTAATGAGTTAATAGAGTCCAGCTGTGTGTAATTTAGTCTCAGTATAAATACACCTGTTCTGTGAAGGCCTCAGTGGTTTGTTAGAGAACAAGAGTGAACAAACAGCATCATGAAGACCAAGGACCTCACCAGACAGGTCAGAGATAAAGAAAGACATAAGAAGTGCCGTTTACAAGCCTACATGGCTTCTGGCAAACGGCACTTCTTATGTGGGATGGTACGGTGGCTTAGTGGTTAGCATGTTCGCCTCTCAGCGCTGGGGTCTTGGGTTCGAATCCACATCTGAGCGAAGTTTCCATGTTCTCCCTGTGTCTGCGTGGGTTTCCTCCGGGGACTCCGGTTTCCTCCCACAGTCCAAAAACATGGAGATCCGGTGAATTGGCTACTCTAAAAAATTGCCCTGGTGTGTATGTATCTTTGCCCAGATATGGTTGGCACTCTGTGCTGGGTGATGCCCCTAGTCTCTTCCGGTTGAGAGTACCCGCTTCTCACCGTAGTGGGTGTTTGATTGAGTGTGTGTAGATGGAGTGTGTTGGTTGTGAAGCGTCCTTGGGTCTTGAAAGGCCCTATATAAGTGTGTCATTCATTCATTCCTTCTTATGTCTTTCTTTCAACAATGGTTTTCTTCTTGCCACTCTTCCATAAAGGCCAGATTTGTGTATATATCTTCATAAGTCAGCACAAGGCTTCCTCATAATCCTTAAATCATCAAATGGAATATGTACTCACTGGTACACACACCTTGTATCTTGGGCAGTGCAACATTCTCTGCACTGCAGTGACACTGATGTGGTGTCTAGTGTGTTGAACTGGTATGTGCCACTCTATTAGACACGCCTACCTTGTTGGTCCACCTTGTAGATGTAAAGTCAGAGAGAGGAGCTCATCTGTTGGTGCACTATTTTCACTCCAGCACTCTAACACACCACCACCACGTCAGTGTCACCGCTGAGAATGATCCACCTCACAAGTAACAGCTGCTCCGTGGGGGGTCCTGACCATAGAAGAACAGGGTGAACAAAGTATACAGAGGAACAGATGAACGACAGTCTGTAAGTGTGCTCAGTGGAGAGTGTAGATAGTGGCCAATTTGTATCTTTCAAAATGACTCATTTAAGGACAGAATTCTCCACCTATATGTTTTTTTTAGCAAAAGAGCACATCAAATGAAGCCATTATAAGCAAAGTCCTAATGTTCCTCGCCCAAAAATGAGGAATTTAAACATCAGAGCTTCTTGAATTCCATTCATTTTCGCCCTCCCTGATGGAGTAACCTTTCTAGGTGGCCTTTATTAATAGCTGCGCCATCAAAAGAACAATAGCTGCACTGACACGCTGAAAAAAGCTCGGCCAGACAATTCCTGGGGACTCTTTCAATAAGTTAATATTAGAGACGGAGCCAAGGCCTCATTGTCATTCCAGACACACTCTGTGTCCCCACTCAGTTCAAAACCTGTTCTGATAGGAATCTCCCAGCAATAGCCAGCAATTTCTGAGAAATACAAAGAGAGAGGAGACAGGCAGAGTGGACAAGAGAAACACAGAGGAGGGGAGATGGGCAGAGAGAGAGGGACCATGTGGAGCTGATTGCAGTATGATACCTTGAAACAGATCTTTACTAAGAGTGTTCTCGTACTTTTATGACACAATTTCAGTGGGTTTCACATCGCCAAATCTTAGCAATCTTGCACGAGAGACCTCAAATCTCAATCTAGATGCCCGAAAAATGGTTTCTGTTGAGTGATTATTGTTGAGAGTGAAGCAGGCTGAAGTTGACATGAAAACTTACTCTGCCAGCTTTGTCAAAGAACACAAGACTCTGGCCTTTCCTGACCCCACACGTATGCACAAAAGATGCTGTCTAGAGAAAATAAAGCACATTTTTGGCAAGGCTCTCCTCTGAATAAATGCATTTTGAACTACAGGGCCTTGTTTCCATTCGCAAAGCCTGAAATAATATTACCATGATTCACATGTCAATATTTGTTTTGTGTGTCCTGTCAGTTGATAAAAGTATTATCCACCCCCGGCAGTAAACACTCCATTAGATGTGTCGGCTTTCAAGCACAAAGGAGGCAGATTTAGCTAAAATGAAGCAATCTTTGGAGGTCTGCAAAAGGCCAGTCGATTCATAGCTTGCTTTCTGTAGGTTAATGTGGTGGCATGTCAGTCCCTGATTACGGTGACTGTCTTTACCATGCCTACTGTTACTGACAGTGTTTCATCATCAAGAAACGTCAGACACAACTGCATGTACAAAACATTAGTTATGCCATAAAAACTCAGACGAGGGTGTTGGCAGAGAGGTTAATTATTAATAGATTTTTTGGAATATGCCCAGAATGGGCAACAGGTCTGGTGCCAACGTGGTGGTGGTGGGGAGGAAGGAGGATGATGGCGACATGTCGATGCCTGCGATCGATAGAGTGGAGGCGAATTGTTTCCTTTTAAAGTTGAGTAGTAGCTTGTGATTGGCCAGGAAGGTGAATGAATGGGTGATGTAGGCTTAGGTAAATGCTGATGAGCACCAAAACATTACGTTTTTATTGGAAAACTTACACTTCTGCTTCCATTTATTGAAGGAGTGCATGTCATTTCATTTTCTAATTTGTCTACGAAAAAAGTACAAATTCACTTTTTAGTGTGTATGTTTTTTTTTTTTTTTAACTAAAAGGTTAAAGAAGCAAGTTTGGGACCAAATGGTTACTGGTTTGCTCCTCTGAACCAGCAGGACATGACTGAAATGCCCTTGAGCGAGGCACCTGACCCCAAACTGCTCCAGAGGCACTAAAGATAATGGGGCTGCCCACTCCCCGCACACGTGTGCTCACTAGAGTGTGTATGTTTGTGTTCACTGCACGGATTAGATAAAGTGGTCAAATTGCTACATGTGTAGCACTGCAGTGAAAGTGTTCTTCCTTTTACATGAGCAAACTTTCCATAATCTCTTTAAGCCTTAAAGAGGTACTTTAAGTACCGTGTCTTTAAGAATTAATATATTCAAATGACCTCTGTTCCAAATGGCTGCACTGTAATGTGTCAAACTCAAAAAATTAGGAAATGTTAACAATAAAGTCAACATTAACAGGAAAATATATGTAAATGCATCTACACATAAAAAATATCCTGAATAAGTTTCTGTTCATAATTTTAAAAAGTCAAATTTTATATTCATTAAATTTAAAGTGACATATTTCTGGCCTTTATTTTGTTTTACTGTTGACTTATAACTCAGCTACTGTGAATCTGGAAGATTCAGTAGACTCTGGAGTGGAGGTGAACCTGAACAAATATGAAGGTCCTAAAAGAGTCATCATACAAATGACCTTTCCTGCATCTTCATTACAAAATTTAGCATCAAAAATTTGTAAAAGTTTATTCAAAAAATCTGACGCATTTTGGGAACAAGTCCTGCAGACTTTTGAAGTTAAAATATAGTGCTGAACCAAAAAAATATAGTGAAAAAGCTGTTATAGTGCAGGCCATTCTAATTTTTTTTATCTCCAAAAATTTGAAGATGGTGAAAAAGTGAATTTTTGTTCATAATTTAAATAAAAAATTTACAGTTTCATGTGTTATAATCAATTACATGTAAAGTGACAAGTTTAATGTTTTTATGGTTTTACTGAATATCGTGGCGTATAGCTCATAAAAATAAAAAATAAAAAAATTCAGAAATCTTAACTGAATAGAATATTTCATTTTGAGGTTGAGTAAATTACAATGTATCATTTTAAAAAACGGCTTGGAATACGTCACTGAATGTGTAATGAATATAAAACATTTACTTTTTTAAATTAAATTATGAACACAAATTAACTTTTTCCTGTATTCTAATTTTTGGAGATAGGCCAGTACTATTAAAAATGCCTTTTATATGCAACTGACTAGAAATACATGAGACCTGATCCTAGACCACCATTCTTACTCCGAGATCTTAAAAAAAAATGTGAGAAAAATGTGTAATACGGGTCCATTAATAACTGATTGTGTTTCCCATAGTTTAAACATAAAGTATTACACTTTTATACACTTCTAGCCTTCCAGAGCTTGTCAACTGCCTCAACTTGTTTCTAGAAATTAACAAGACTCTTTTCCTACAACCTAAAAGATAAAACCAGACTCTTTTAAGGCACCAACGAGTGTTAATTTTACTTCTCACTGAACCTTAAACAGAGATAATAGATTTTTTCCCATGAAAGACAGGCATACCTCTCACCGTAAGCATTTCACGGTGCTCTTTGGACCTATTCTTCAGACGAAGATAAAGGTCTAGCTGTAGACTGCAAAGAAATTTTAATTAAACCCTTACCAACAAAGTAATTTAGTCCCAGACTAGGCTTAATTTGTGTCAATAGGTAGTTACGCAAGATACGACCCATTTAACAGAGACTCTGCCTCACACAAACGAGTTTTGCATATTAAATACCTAACGCAGACCAGCCCACCGCTGACGCCTGTAGTGTTTTGGAGTCTTTTATCCTAGCTACGGTGGAGGATAAAAGATGTCACCCTTGTAATTGTGAGGAGATAGCTGGTTGATTCAAGGCTTTGAATCGATGGAGCTCAAATCAATCTGCAAATGAGCATGTGTGCAAAACAAGCAAAGGCTATGGAGAAGCCTGGAGATGATCGATGCCTCAGGAGACGCAGTCCAGCGCAGCCTGAATACTCCGATTTTTCCGCTGCTCGGTATTGATGGAGCATAGCCGGAAGAATGCCGTGATTACCCCCCAAATGTATCGCACTCCCGTGCCTCATACCACCAAACCCAAAAAGTCCAGCACAAGATGACCTTCATTACTTTTAGGAGGAAAAGGGGGTTCAGAGAGAACATTCAGAGTCAATTTCATTTCTGCTGCTGAACAGCTTCCCATTGTAGCCTGGACTCTGACTCACATCTGTAAATGTTCCATTTCGACCCAGCTGACCGTGCCAGGCATTTTAAAGTTGTACTTAAGCAATACAAGAGATTGATCTAATTATTAATGAAAAATCAATTAGTACTTAATTCTTTACCGAGTTATTCATCATCCCCTGATTAATGCAGGACTATAGACAGCAGGGCTGGGCAGGGACGGACAGAAATGATCCTGAAGTAAACAAAAAGCAATAAAATGTTAAATTATAGGGCCCAAGACAGCAAAAATTGGCAGTGCTCTCTCTGGGTGGGTAGATGGCACTCTCTCCCCATCACTCTCACATTGTAATGTCCATTGGCTCAGGCGTCTACTGATTGGTCCATTCTGAGCTGGGAATCCTGCGCTTCCATCCGAGCGTGTTGGCTCCCCAGTGATGGTGTATCAGCGTTCAAAGAGAGGTGGTGGCTGTATCACATGCAACGGAAGAAGCTTCTGCTTGTCTTCACCCTCCCAGAGTCTGGGACAGTGCAAAATGATGAGGAGAGCCCCCTAGTGGATGGGATGGGTTAATTGGCTACCACATTGGGAAGGGGAGAAAACTGGCGAAAATTATTAAAAAATATAATAAAATTATTAATCAACAGTATGAGCACTAATGTGGTAAATTCTTTTTATTTTTAACCCAATTCTGGACGGCTAATTAACCCACCCATTCTCTAGGACTCCCCCAGGCACTTGCACAGTAGAAGTAATGGGGCGAGAGCGCCATCTACTCACCCAGAGAGAGCAGACAATTTTACTCTCAGGCCCCCTAGCTAATATGGCAAGTCTATCCAACGTTGCCGTGAATGCCTGCTTGTTAGCTATACTCGTACAGAACGTGCCCAACATGCAAATTTGTCATCCGAAATTTCATCCCCATTCATTTTCAACAGAATTATGCGATAGCAAACCAATCATTCAGTTGTCCCGTTCCTTCAAATTTTGCACTATAGACAAACACACCCCTCCAGCAAAGGGACCTCATGCAGTGGGCACATCAAGAGGCAAGGCGCCGGCAAAGGAAGTGTTCAGAGAACTCCATGCCACGTACAGTTAGGTTAGGTTCTTTGTAAAAAAAAAACAATCTGGTATCTGACAGCTCAACCCAGAAGCAGAGGTGAACTCATCACTGCATCGTCTCCAGGGGTGTACAGTGGGCACGTATTGATCTCAGCCCCCAATATTTTTTGAAAGTGAAAGTAAAGTTTGCATCCGCCCAGGGCCAACATACATTTGATGAGAATGTTTTTGATTATAATGCCTCCCCAATAGGAAGATGTTCAACAGCTCAGCAACACTTCCAGTTTACCAATCTCGCCGATTATTACCCAGCTACATCCGACAGCTGTGCATCTTAATGTGTTTATAATAAAAACAGGGCAGTGTGCTACCTCAGCAAGATGGGTTACATCACTGGGACCCTGGAGTGGCCCACTCTAAAGCCTTTCCATCTGTCTGGGCCAGTAATGTTGCTGGGATCAATGTGGGTGACACATACACCTGCGCATGCTTTTCTCAATGAACACACTCAGAGATGTTTCAAAGCAAGAGCCGGGGAGAACTCGGAGAAATCGGACTGGCCCTGGGTCACCTCTTACCCGCCCGATCCCTGGAGATATCTCTGCTGAATTCCAGCCTGTCAGGCAGAGTGCAGGGCGATAATGCACACATCTCCAGCATTTTGATGAACAGGTATGACGGTCCCTAACCTCCCTGCAAGCATATTCAGGCCATTAGCCATATTCCTCTTGCTGAGATTCATTCAGTGCTGCAATTTCCCCCAGCAGGCGAGTAGGAAAAAGGGAGGGAGGGCCAGAGTGGCAGAGAGACATGAATCATTCCTCTATCTCAATAGTTGGTGCATGGACAAAGAGAGCAAAGTAGTCTTGACTGCACATTACTCCCTTACAAACCTCGCTGTTTTCTACAAGTGGCTGCAGTTTCTTTGACTAGAAATTATTTGCCGTATGCAGCTGGTCTATATATAGGTGTTTGTTTTTGCTCATATTATATCATCTATGTGACACAAGCAATGTACATTTCAACAATACTAGTACAGTGGAACCTTGGTTTTCAGCATTAATCCGTTCTTTAGTGCCTGATAAAAAAACAAATGATAACTGAAACAATATTTCCCATAAGAAATAATGTAAATCCAATTAATCTGTTCCAGAAACTCCAAAATATTAACAAAAATACATTTTATATAGAATAACTATAGTTTTACATACAGAACACAATGAGAAATAAACATAAAAGACTAATGAAATGGATAAAAGAACATTTAACATCACTCTTACAGGTTTACGCTCTGTTTTAGAGATTGCTGGTGTGGTTCAGCGGCAGCCTTTGTTTTGTACACAGAGCCGCTACTACACATCACTGTGTGCCGTCGCTTTAGTATGTTTTGAGCGTTACCAATGAGAAAAAGCCAGAGAAACAATGAAAAACAAAGCCAGAGAAACAATGAAAAACAAAGCCAGAGAAATGAGAAACAAAGCCAGAGAAACAATGAAAAACAA
>BRDA01054871.1:0-17471 GCA_036984385.1 Crenuchus spilurus | reverse complement strand
CCCTTTCCTAACACAGTAAATTGAGCACTCACACCAGCAAGGTGAGAGCCGTAATGGCAGTAAAGTGTTACAACCTCTAACCGAATAGAGCCACATATCTGATCTCATCCAAACAGCTTCTGGATACAGCTTTGTTTCTTCTAAGCTGTAAAATTGACTGTTGACACTGACAAGTCAATCCAACTCTGAGTGTTCTTATGTTCAATAAAAGGACTGACAGTGGTAAGTGTTGCCAAGTTTGAATCCCACAGCTCTGATAACCACTTATGACTTGGGAGAAGTAGTCGGGGCTGGTTTTTGGTATAGCTAATATTTTCTAACATGATGGTAACATATCAATCTCACTGAACTAACCAAATTTAATCTGACAAAATGTTAATGGGCAACATTATTCTGAATACAGTAGATGGAGTTCTAATCAGAATCTCTGACCTTTTGTTCCAGAGTACCAAGTTCCAGGAAGGTGACCAGGTCAAGAGATATGTGACCAATAATACACCGCTCCTGGCATGCTTGGCCCACGCGCATGCAGGTACAGTAGAGGATGTCAGGGCAGACAGAGGTTTGTGGCATGGAACACCCTGCTACTTGCAGAGTGCCAGGTATGTTCAGCTGGTCTCCACATGAGAGCATGCGCACCTCTCCTCCCGGCTCAAGCAGCAGATCCACTGTCAGACAAGTCACACTGTCAGAGGGAGGATGGGCCTCAATCACACCACCTGACAGACAGATAGAGAAACAATACCTGGTATATACTTCTGGCAACACTGAAAGACTAATGGTTAGCAAAAGAATCATTTTAGCATGTATTCTACTTTACATTTAAAGGAAACTATTTTCCAGTTTTGCACAAGAGAAGGTATTGTACTAGTGTATCTAAAAAAAATCTGAATTTAATGAAAAAGTTCATTGTTGTTCATAACTTAATTAAAAAGATACACTATCATATTGCATATTCATTACAGGTAGAGTGACATTTCAAGCCTTTTTAGTTTGATCACCTTGATTTACAGCTCATGAAAATCAAAAATACAAAAATTATTAGTTTAAATAATTAACTGTTCAAACATTGAGTAAAAGGCTTTAAATATGTCATTTTACACTTAATGAATACAAATATTTGACAGTGAACCTTTTGAATTTTAGGAAAATTTCCCATTTTTGGAGATGAATAGTAAGTACTCACCTTCTTTAAGGAAATGCTCTAGAAAACAGGCCCAGGAAGGGTAACAGGATGTGTTGAAAAGCTTGGCATAGGAGGCCAGTAGGTCAGGTATTGCCTCCAGAAACTTTAGGAACACTGGTTCCTGAAGAAAAAGATATAGTTAACTTTACTGAAAGCAGCACCTATACTGAGAACTAGTACTCATTATATGGAGAACAATCTATTGAATAATAATCAGATGGTATGATTGTACTAGCGTATGGTTGACTTCTGGAAAATCCTGTATTTGTTTTTTAAATGATTAATTTATCATTTTTTTGCTACTGGGTTTTAATAAAAATGTTGATGTGTGTGTGTGTGTGTCTGTGGTGACTGACATCTAGTTATCAATGTATCATAGTGCACTAATGGCTTTAACTGAAGGCAACAGTAACTGCACCTGCCCCCAATAAGAACTTTGGCCACAAGCAAATGGATATACCTATGCAAGCAAATCAATCAGCGGATCAATTGTGGACAGTTAGTGATCAATGCAACCCTTGTTTCAGTAACTAGAAAAGGTCATAATGGTTTCAGCACTTGATTATGTTGTTAATTGCACTGTTTGACTTTCTGTGAGTGGTTGTTAAAACCTGTTGGTTACTGAACATACTTAGTAGAGCTCTCAAAACAGTGAATTGAGGAAGTACACTCAAATGAATTTAGAGCATAGTATGTGAAGTCCTCTATCTCGCTGTGCACCTAAGGACACTTCAAGTCTTAAAAGCATAAAACTACTTACTAACTCCTGGGAGTGGCAGGTTTGGTTTTATATATAGTGAATGAAAATACAGTATTTTCCTCTATAAGTTATTTTGTATTTCTGTTTCAAGTACAGAGATCCTAAAGTAAATGCGTTATAACTAACTCCACTGAGAAAGCATGCAAAAGGAGAGATGGGTTTGATATTCCAGTCATGAAACAGCCATCATCATATTCAAGTACTGTAAGAACCAGGGTCAATCGCTGCACAGTGATTTCGCCCCGCCACAAGCCATAAAGCACACAATGGTGCGGCAAAAAGTGTGGGGAAACGGCCCCCGTTCCCCCCGAAAGAGCACGTGCACTCTGAGAATTTGCCAATGCACTTTCGTGCAAACAGCAGGGTAGCAGGGAATGCGCGCGAGAGGAATTTTTTGCCATCCTTTATTTCGACTTAAACTGCAGGCTGTGCTGTGTGAGAGGATTCGAGCCTTGCTTGGCTTCCACATAAAGATGAGCGATCTGACAATAGATAAATAAAATAGATATACACACTGTGATTGCTGTTTGATCTCTCCATTACAAAGCGGAACGTTTCCAGGGGACATTTTATTTTATAGGATATTCAGAAGCAGCAATGAGGATGCAGGCTGACTAGTTTCATATTCATGTGATTTTTTTCTTTGCTGTGAACTACAAACAGCTGCTGCTTTGGGACTTTTCTAGTCAGATAATGTCAACATGAACCATGAAGCTTGACTGTAAAATAAACTATTATACAATTACATCTAATCTAACAGAAATTAATAAAGGAAAACCTTATAAACTATCTTAATCTTGTAATGGTCTGAATTTTCATTATTTAATGCAAACTGAATGGTAAGAACAGCCTTATCCACTAATCAAAACTGAGCTTTATTTCTACACGGAATAAATAAAACAACTAGCAGACAGACTGTCCATCTGTTGATGCTATTAAGTGCAATTTCACATCTTGTGTAATGACCCATGGCTGGCAGTATGTGAGAGTGTGTAATGTGTAATGTATAGTTTGTATGGCTGCATCCAGCCGTTGAATGTGGTGAGATCTACACGTCTTTAAGTCTTTCTGAATGGGTAAGAGGGTCACTCCAGGCTGGGACACTATGCCTGAGGACATGGGCCTCCCAAACACCCTTCAAATCTTCCATTATACACCCTGAAGCCTCTGCTCTCGCCTCAGGCTGACTATGGATGGTTGTTATTCTAAAGGAGCACATGGGCCCTAATATCTGTTATACTCCATGCATTAAAAGCATCCTAGTACAATCAATAATTAAACAATATGCTCAGAGTATGGCGATTAGCAGGAAGGTTCCATTTGGCCCTGCATAGTCAAGCCTGACAGAATAGATTACAAGAGCTACAGTATTGAAAAACAAGAGACATCATGTCATATCTACTGGCATAGAAGTACAAAGCCTCTTTTGAGTGACAGTATCTTTTATTTATTTTTTTGCAATGTGGAATAATAGTCTGCATTCTGAACATGAGTATGCAGGCATATGTTTGGCAAAAATACTTTATATCTACACTCTAATCCAACTGAACAGAAGGCAATATTTACCCATTATTCCTCAGAACTCGTCCTGCACACAAAATCAGAGTGGTAAAGCTGTATTATAATATTTCAGCTTTTGCCAGTTTATTGGCTTATAGTCATAAAAATAAAATGCAGTGGAATGAAATTGTACTGGAAACAGTATGCAAATATCCTAGCAATAAACCAATAAACCTATCACATTTAACAATATTCATGTTCCTGGCATGAGAGGCCCTTAAATCACAACTCTGAATGAATTAACAACACTGAATGAATACAGATCTGTAGAAAATAGATGACATGCTGGAGTAACCCCTGTGCTCTCCATGCTGTTAGCAGGGCTTGCCATTGATTAAAAGGCTGAAGTGGTGGAATAAAGGCCAGTGCTGGCTTCCATATGGCCCTGGAGCCCTAAGGGTGCAGGGCCAGCTCATCAGGCCCCAGCTCCCTCGCCTCTCTCAGGGACCCCAGCTGGTGAAGAACCACCCCCTCCTCCCATTTAAACCTCCTTCACATGCTTTTGCCATAATGGAGCTTGGCTGGGCCTCAACCGCTTACCCCTGTAATTAACAGCGCCAGTGTAGCCACAATTACAGCCCCTCGCTCGGCCTCCACGTGAATTAGGGACTGAGCTAATTGCTGGGAGGCAGGGCGCTAGGCCTCCTCCTGGCCCTGGCATAGAGGGATGGGGGAAAAAAAAGACAGAAAAAAAAATAGGGCCAGGTTTTGCTCACAGCCCTTATGATGATAACCTTGTAATTAGTTTACATAAAGCTTACAGTTTAATGGCAAGACACAGTAATTAATGCATGACAGAAAATCAAAGGCTGCATTATATGCTTATGAGGGACAAATAGCAGAAAAGCCAAGGGAGATGTGTATAACATTAGAGGAATATCAAATAAATTCGTAGCTGTTTAGCAAATGTGCTTGTATTGATGGGAATTAGAAAGCAGACCAATATATTAGTACTCAAGCATCCCCGATCACTTATTGTGTATTTTATAAACACTAAGACTACAAGTTTTTAGGCAGTTCATATACAATTAAAATGACACCATGGCAAAGTGACAAGTGTGGCCTTGGTCACTACCAATGGGCAAAGTGCATAGAGAAGAGCATGGTCTACACACAAAATGAATGCTAATACCAGGCAAAGCACTTATAATAATGAATAGAGACAAGAGCTGAAGCACTGCTATTGTTGCAGCTACAACACAAAAGATAACACGTATGGTAATACAGGGAATGATTGTGTCCATGGAGCAGAAGTAAACCAGTGTATGAACTTACATGAGCCCACGACATTCTCCAAATCTGTGGTCCGTGGCGGTGATACTCTTTTAGGGCCCAGTGCCGGACACTTAGATGAAAGACATCACAGTAGGCTGTACCACGACTGCTCACCTCTCCATCCATCTTAAAAAGCCAGCGCTGCACCTCCAAATGATCCGTCATCAGCTGTGCCAGACACTCATGCAGCTGAAAGAGATTAAAGAAAAAGGGGAAGTGATGCAATACACAAGACAACAATCATATTGATTGACATTGTCTTAAAAGAAGCCTTATAATACCTTCATTATCAAATTTCCAAAAAGAGCAGAATTTCACCCTTGGCAGGTTACCTGAACAGAGAGTAAGTCTTGTCTAATTTAGCCTTGTCTAGAATTCCACTGATATTGAGTATTCCAATAAACAAAGACATTAACCCTATGAATGCTTTGCTTATTATTCAGTTAATCCTAAACAAGGAGTACAGACAGCAGTAAAACAATCTTATCATAAACTTCATAGGCATGTGCAGACCTGCTGCTGTGTATATATGTCTCCATGTCCTGGAGGCATGCTGACACCTGCGCTGGTGAACATCCTCCTAACTCCAGACTTGGTGCCATAGAGCTGGGCCACAGCAGGCTCTGGACCCAGAACTGGCACTCCTATCTCATTAGCCACGGCCAAATCATCCATGTGAGGGACTCTGCTGACTAAGTAGGCCTGCTTCCCCTGGATCAGGTTCTTAATGCGCCGCAGTGTGTGTGGGCTGTACTTCAGCAGCGTGGACACACACATGTTCTTGCTCTGAAAGAGAGTGACAGTATTTAAATAGGTGCTCAGGATTACACTCAAAGATACTCAGCACACAATAACAGGCTGCTTTATATTACAGGGGAATACAGCATGTCTTTCTGCTCTGTTTTTACGGAAGGAAATATGCCACCTGTAAATGATATAAATGTGTTAATTCAGTTCAGTTTAAGCATGTCATACAGAAAATTGTACAGTATAATGAAAATTTTGTTTGCTTCAAAATGCATGAATGTCACCAGCAGAAATAAACACAAAAATGAAGGCGCTCTAATGAATGTCATGAACTCAAATACACTGAATATATTTGTTCTAATTGCTTTTGTCCACAGAACTCTCTCACAGGTTGTTCTGTACATAAATAACTGTCCTTTCTCCTCCTGCCCCTGAGGTGTGAAACCTCCTTTTTGTCTGTTGCTGTAATTTATGAGTGTGTACACACACTGGGCCCATTAGGAGCAGCCGGAGGGGTCGTGACCTCTCCTGTACTCCGCCAGGTTCAATTGATAAAAGACAGCCCCTGCAATCCCTCTCACAAGTCTTTCCCACACGCTAAGCGATTGGCTCCTTGGGACTCACACTAATTACTCCACATCTGTATTTATTTGATCCGTGTGGAGTTCTCCCTTCTGTCACTGGCATGCCACGCTGGCAGCCTCGGCGAACAGTGATTCATCCCACTGACACGTCTGGCAGAGTTTACACATGCCGGTGAGTGGGAGAATCAATAGAGAAAAGCGAGTAGGACAACCTGGTGCCCACACGCTTAGCTGCAAGCTAACGGCAGGCAGTAAATAAGGCTATAGTGCTGGATGTTGTGTTGGCCGCTTACACTGTATCGATATGCAGTAAAGACAAGGAGTGAGATCGAACATACACAAGGTCTGGCCTGCTAAGCAGCCCTTTGTTTAATCAGGGCCTGAGCCTTCTGCTATTAGATATTGGATTGTGCTATACATTGTAATACAGGCTCTCACATGCACAGATGATTTGCAGTAGCAATTAAAACAAGAAGTAACCTTTACCCTCAGTAAAAACCATAGCAGAAGTTCATTAATTATTTAGTTTTTAATCTAATGTCCTTATTTATTTATTCACATTTCATAAGCACACATAAAATGTTAATAAAATTATAGATGCATTTTAATCCACTGTGTTCAGATAAAAATAAAGAAAACAAAGTTCATCATTAAGATTTTGGTGCATAACTGAGAGTAGTGACATGTTTTTTTGTGCCTCTAACACAACAAAACTGTTCAGATACCCCCTAGAGGACAGAAAGAAGATTGCCAGAAACTATACTTGGTCTATATTAACTACACCTAAATGAATGATTAAATTTTTTTTTTACTTTTACTTTTAATTTAAATTCCAATTATTCCAGCTGATCAGGCAAGACATTTTTGGCGTCCAATTAATGAGAGTTTACTTCTTTAATTTATAACTGAAGCAATGAAGCTAATGTTTCAAAGAGCACTAGAGCTCAAAAGTCACATAAATAGCCTTGAGACCTGGTGTAAGTGTATTTGTGTGAGAACATTTGTGAATGTGGCTTACTGAAAAGTGCTGGTATGCCTCTGGTGTGAGGATGGTGAAGCGTTTGGCACAGCTAGCTGGAAGAGTTGTGAGCTCTCCTGTCTCCACAGCTCCTTGCAGACCCAGAAGATGAGTATAGTAATGTTTAAGGTCATCTCCTAGTGGTACCGGACACACATAGATCACCTCCACATTCTCATCTGTGGACAGTACACAAAAATTACCATGAGAAATGTATCTTAGAATTGCCATACATTATTTTAGTACAAGCATGCTGAATTCATTGGAAGATAAATGTAATAGTGTGTATTTGGATATGACTGCAAGTTGTACCTCTTATGTCACAAAGACGTCCCATCTGGGTGTTCTGCAGTACATCAAACCCTTGGAGACTGCTACGCTGCTGCTCAGAGTATCCTACACATACACACATACACTTCAGTGCCTCTAATTTGAGACAGACATATCTTGTCCAGACCTTGAAACAGACTGTTCTACTTGAAGCACATAAATGTAATCAAATGATTAAATGCCTCTGAACTATCAGAGTGTGGCAATAAAAACAATAGGGTTCAACTTCTTAATTATCCAAGCTCACACAGCACTCTTCTCAGCCACCCCCAGTGTAAATACAACACTCCATCTGCTGCTAATTACCATTCACACTTTTTACTTTATCATCTGCAGTACCCACTGTGCGCAGGTCATAGCACAGACAGTTCTGGCTTTTGAAGTTTGCCCACTGATTAGAACTAAAAATTCTTCTATGTTTTCTACATACTGTAACTAATACATACATGCTAATTTCAATGCCAAATATGGGATGAAACAAAGTCATCCACTACCCCAAAACTGGTGGAGGGAGAAAACAACATCCCCTAATCTACAGTGGGGAAAAAAAGTATTTGGTCAGCCACTGATTGTGCAAGTTCTCCTACTTAGAAAGATGAGAGGTCTGTAATTTTCACTATAGGTACACTTCAACTATGAGAGACAAATGAGAAAAAAAAATCCAGGAAATCACATTGTAGGATTTTTAAAGAATTTATTTGTAAATTATGGTGTAAAATAAGTATTTGGTCAATAACAAAAGTTCAACTCAATACTTTGTAACATGGCAATGACAGAGGTTAAAGGTTTCGTGTAAGTCTTCTCCAGGTTTGCACACATTGTACCTGGTATTTTGGCTCATTCCTCCATGCAAATCTCCTCTACAGCAGTGATGTTTTGGGGCTGTTGCTGGGCAACACGGACTTTCAGCTCCCTCCACAAATTGTCTAGGCCACTCCAGGACCTTTACGGAGCCACTCCTTCACTGCCCCAGCAGTGTATTTGGGATAATTTTCATGCTGGAAGGCCCAGCCACGTTTCATGTTCAATGCTCTTACAGATGGAAGGAGGTTTTGGCTTACAATCTCACGATACATAGCCCCGTTCATTCTTCTCTTAACACAGATCAGTCGTGCTGTCCTCTTTGCAGAAAAATAGCCCCAAAGCATGATGTTTCCACCCCCATGCTTAACAGTAGGTATGGTGTTCTTGGGATGCAACTCAGCATTCTTTGTCCTCCAAACATGGCGAGTGGACCTGAGTACCAAAAAGCTCTAATTTGGTCTCATCTAACCACATGACCTTCTCCCATGCCTCCTCTGGTCATTGGCAAACTTGAAATGGACCTGGACATGTGTTGGCACGAGCAAGGGGACCTTGAATGCACTGCATGATTTTGAACCATGATGGCATAGTGTGTTACTAATGGTTCTCTTTGAGACTGTGGTCCCAGCTCTCTTCAGGTCATTGATCAAGTCCTCCTGTATAGTTCAGGGCTGACTCCTGACCTTTCTCAGAATCATCCTTACCCCATGAAGTGAGATCTTGGATGGAGCCCCAGACAGTCATCTTGTGTTTCTTCCAGTTTCTAATAATTGTGCCAACAGTTGTTGCCTTCTCACCAAGCTGCTTGCCTATTGTCTTGTAGCCCATCCCAGTCTAAAATTTTTGTCCCTGTTGTCCTTAGAAAGCTCTTTGGAGTGTGATTGATTGAGAGTGTGGACAGTTGCCTTTTATAGACATAAGTTCAAACAGGTGCACTTAATACAAGTAATTAGTGCAGAATAGGAGGGCTTCTTAAAAAAGAACTAACAGGTCTGTAAAAGCCAGAATTCTCACTGACTATTTATTGACCAAATACTTATTTTCCACCATAATTTACAAATAAATTCTTTAAAAATCCTACAATGTGATTTCCTGGATTTTTGTCTCATTTGTCTCTCATAGTTGAAGTGTACCTATGATGAAAATTACAGACCTCTCTCTCGTCTTTCTAAGTAGGAGAACTTGCACAATCAGTGGCTGACCAAATACTTTTTTCTCCACTGTAAGTGCAAACTTATGAAAAAATCATGGTAGTAAAACGGTACAGAATATTGTAAGAACAACAATGGTACTTAAACAGCATTTACACGGATAAAGCAGCAGGAATTTTAATCATGAAGGACAGCTACAGGGGGTATTCAGACAATCTCAAAAGCTGAATGAACACACTCCTTTTCAGCATAAGGTGGCCACATCTCCACCTTGTCTCAACACTTGTACAGGCTCTGAAGGTTAACATATCTCATTGATTAGTAGGGAAACATGAACATGAAAAGCAGTGGTAATCATGTTTGCTCACTTTGTATGTAAAGGTAACCCAATACTTGTTAATCAGAAAAAGCAGTCTGCTTCTTCCACACAAGCATATTTTCTTTCAGTCAGAGCCTGGCTTGTTCTACAGCATCAAAAACACCAACATGGTGTTTAACTGATTTAATGTTTTAAATCAGAATTTTACTTACCACACATCAAAGAAACGGTTCTATTTGTTGCTGATCTAAAGCTGTTGAAGTTTAAAGTCTGTGTTGAAGCTGTAATAAGCAATACAGGATCCTTTTTATTAGAATGAACTGTTTTATATATTAGCATAAAGGTGCACTGCTGGTAGACCAGCAAAAGCAGGAAATTCACTTTCACAGTCAACAGCCTCTTCTCCTTATGAAATGCAGTGAGAGTCTCAACCCATTACACATCCAACTAACTCTTAATAAATAAAAATATAATTAGAAAAGTGTATTATAGCCTAGCAGATATATAAATGAACATCCAGTCAGTTGTGAATGGTGTTTAATGCAAAACACACAGTTTATGCCAGCAAATGTCTTTGAGAACAGAATATTTTTCATTTTTTGTTTCTATAATAAACAATTACTGGGAAATTATGTTCTTTGACTTTTAGGACTGATGCACATAGTCTGATCATATTTTAGCAGCGGAGTGCCTAATAGAATTTACCTTACAGAATGTTGATGAATAAACATATTTTTCTGTCCTCTTTATCTTAAAATTAACAATACACATCAATATCAGAACTGTGGTATAATCATAATAATACACTCATGGGTTGTGTTATAACATGAGATATTAGCACTGGGGTACTGATCTTCAGCAACAGTACACCAGTACCAATATCTGATGTTATAGAACTCCCTCTAATGTATTTTTGCTTAAATATATTCAATACAATTACTACTTATATATACATAAACATTTAACTTATGATTACAACATAATATAATTTTTGTCCCAATTGTGTATCATTGTTTTTTATGGACAGTATTCCTGAATAAATTCAAAGAGATGATTGTGATGCCATACCTAATGATGGTACATGGATAATGGTCCTCCTGGAGCTGCTAAGGTGTTTCCAGTTGGCTGCCAGAGACTGCCCAGAACAGAACACAGCAGAAGAATGAACAGTGACAAGCAACAAAGCACCCACACCTCACCAGCCCAACATTAAGGCACCAAATTATACCCATCTTTCTCTCTAGGCTTGAAATTGACAACCCAAGCATAAATCACATTCATTAAATCAACTAAGTGCATACTGCAAAACATCTTCCCTATATTAATTTAATTAGCAGGCTACATGATGCTTTCTGCCAGGGGTAGATTAGGGTTTAATTAACAGTGTGTGACTGCTTAAAGGATGGAAACATACACAAGCTCCTTGTCTGCTTTAGCAGTGAGTGACTGTAAGAACAAATGAACACACGGATGCTAATTAAGAGACATGCTACATTCATGAAGATGTTACAGGAATGACAGCGTGGAAGAGACATCTGCTCTGAAAAACGAGAATGATGAAGTTCACCATGTGGGTGTGCAAGGTCAGCATAATCTCACCACTCCTAGTACAAGTACCTCTGCATGGAAATGTCATTTTTTTCAGTGTCATTTAAACAGTGGCAAATCAGAGAAAGCCATGATTTATATTGACTGGCATAGTTCTCTACTGAATTATAAGGGTGGGTGAAATATGAAGGGGTTATACAAGACTCAACATTAGTTGATATGTAGTTTATATGAGGTCTTCTGAACAACTTGGAATGAATCAAATGCTAAACAGCAAGCTATCTCAAACAATTGATAAATATAAGGTCAACAGTAAGGGGCAGAAAACATCAGAAAATGCTGGACTAGATTTAAAGAATGAATATAATCCGGCCAAAAGTCTAAATAATTTGTCCTGCAGCATAGTAGTGTTAGAGAAGGTTGATTATAATACTATGAAATACTCATCTTATGTGAAGTACATCAATAAAAAGAGTACATTTTAAAGGCTAACAGTTTTTAAAGAAAAGTAATACTCACTGATACTCAAAGGTTCAGTACTGGTAGCCATACAAGAAAAGAAAAAGGGGTAATGCACAGCTATTGTTCCACATACAGCTATTATACACTGTTTGGTGTTGTTGTTGTCTACAGTCTCTATATAGTTGGTCCAAATCTGTCTTTTATGATTCAGTTGGTCAAGGCTCTAGTACTGATGATATGCACTGAAAACTTAATATGTATGTGTGTCTGTGCGTGCATGTGTGCGTATCTCACCTCTGCCCTGCTGCGGTAATTCTCCAGGTGGTGAAGGCGGGTCGCCTGCAGGCTCCTCCTCACACGGCCCAACTGAGCATGAAGCAGCCAGGAAATGGCAATTGTTTTGGCCGCCCATTTGTGCCTCTGCTGGAGCAGATAGGCGGTGAGGGCCTTGTGGCGCCTCCAGCAGGCTTGAATGTGCACAGCAGCCGCCTGTTGGCCTCTCTCACCCTTATACCGCTGGCCAGGATGCCGAACTAGCTCCCCCACCTCTTCTCCATTCTCCAGCACTGAGAGGAGGTGCTCCACACCCCATCTGCCCCTGTCCAGTTTACCACTCTGCACAAGACCCATGAGCCTGTCACCACATACACGCGCATGTGGCACAGCAAACTCCTTCATCAACTGCTCCAGCTGCCACAAAACCTCCATAACTGTGCCCCAGCACATGCAATACTGCTCCTTAAAAGCACAGAAATCTGCTGCAAGTGGATCAATCTGGCCTTCCACCATGCTGAAATAATGTTTTTTAACAGGAGCTGGTGGTAGCGCTGGAGTGAACTGTACATACAAAACACAAAAATCACAAAAAAGTGAGAGGACTGTGCACTCAGTAGATTCTAAACAGTGTACTTTTGTACTAAGAATTTTTTTACCAAATCTCACCTCCTGGCAGTCCAATATTATTTGTAGTATGTTAAACAAACCAGATTATGTTTTATATTTTAGATTCTCAAATAGGCACCTCTTATTTAGTTGACAGCTATTGACATTTTCTTAATCACCTGGAATGGCTTTCAGTTAACAGCTGTGCCTTGTCAAGAGTTTATTACATGCATTTCTTCCCCTCTTAGACCATCAGTTGTGTGTCTACTTTGAAGAATCTAAAATCTAAAACATATTTTTTGTTTGTTTAACATTTATAAGTTCACTACATGATTCCTTATGTGTTCCTTCATAGTCTGGATTACTTCAGTATTCATTTATAATGCAGGAGACATCTGTAACCAAGTTTTATGCTCCAGACAGGCTCACAAGACATCAACTGTTTAGTTTTGCTTTTGTTACTTTTTACAGCATGTGTATTTGCATTTATTGTAATGATATATGGTGTTTTTTAAAAGAATACATGCAATTAGGCAAGAAAAATTTATGCACTTCTAAAAAGCATCTGAATGTGATTCTGAATTACTTGTCAACTAAGTACAGTGGCTTGCAAAAGTTATTCATACCCCTTGAACTTTTTCACATTTTGTCACCTTACAACCACAAACTTAAATGTATTTTATTGATATTTTCCAGTGCAGTCAATTGGCTTCAAAAGTCACTTAATTAGTTAATACAGTCCAGCTGTGTGTAATTTAGTCTAATTATAAATACACCTGTTCTGTGAAGGCCTCAGTGGATTGTTAGAGAACACTAGTGAACAAACAGCATCATGAAGACCAAGGAACTCACCAGACAGGTCAGAGTTAGGTTATAAAAACATATCCCAAGCTTTGAGCATCCCAAGGAGCACTGTTCAATCCATTACCTAGAAATGGAAAAAGTATTCTACAACTGTAAACCTACAAAGACATGGCCATCCACCTAAACTGACAGATCGAGCAAAGAACAGCACTGGTCAGAGAAGTAGCCAAGAGGTCCATGGTCACCCTGAAGGAGCTGCAGAAATCCACAGCTCAGGTGGGAGAATCTGTCCACAGGACTATTATAAGTTGTCCACTCCACAAATCTGGCCTTTATGGAAGAGTGGTAAGAAGAAAACCATTGTTGAAAGAAAGACATAAGACGTGCCTTTAGCAGTTTGTCAGAAGCCATGTAGGGGACACAGTAAACATGTGGTAGAAGGTGCTCAGGTCAGATGAGACCAAAGTTTAACTTTTAGGACTAATGCAAAGTGCTATGTGTGGCGGCAAAGTAACACTGCTCATCAACCTGAACACACCATCCCCACTGTGAAACATGGTGGTGGCAGCATCATGCTGTGGGGATGCTATTCTTCAGCAGGGACAGGGAAGCTGGTCAAAGTTGATGGGAAGATGGATGGAGCTAAATTCAAGGCAATCCTGGAAGAAAACCTGATGGAGGCTGCAAAAGACTTGAGACTGGAAAGGAGATTCACCTTCCAGCAAGATAATGACTCTAAACATACAGCCAGAGCTACAGTGGAATGGTTTAGATTAAAGAATATTCATGTGTTAGAATGGCCCAGTCAAAGACCTGACCTAAATTCCTAGAGCATCTGTGGCAAGACATGAAAATTGCTGTTCACAGATACTCTCCATCCAATCTGGTTGAGCTTGAGCTATTTTGCAAAGAAGAATGGGCAAAAATCCCATTCCCATGGGGCAAAAAGTAGAGACATACCCCAAAAAAACTTGCAGCTGTAATTGCAGCAAAACGTGGCTCTACAAAATATTGATATAGGGGGGCTGAATACTTCTATACGTCACACTTGAAAACCATGTATCATTTTCATTCCACTTCACAATTATGTGGTACTTTGTGTTGGTCTGTCACTTAAAATCTCAATAAAATACATTTAAGTTTGTGGTTGTAAGGTGACAAAATGTGAAAAGGTTAAAGGGGTATGAATACTTTTGCAAGCCACTGTACATGCATGCTGAACCCTGTCTTTGCAATGGGTTATAAGTAGAAATTTACCAATGTGAATTCATGCATGAGATGATCATGTCATTTACACCACTTATAACATGTGGTCCCTGAGGCTATTTCTAACACATTGAACATTAGTATAGATTTCAAAGGAACAATTAAAGGTTGTGGATTTCAGTCAGGTTAATATAAATGTCATCAGGTTGACAGTGAACGTAATATGCTATAATTAGTAATACACAGTATTGACTAAAATATGCTCCATGACATTTAATAGATAAGTACTATCACTTTTTCAGTAACAACAGAATAAATCTTCATTAATGTAAATGAGGTGGGTGGAATCATAACACTTATATGATATATATTATATACCATCTAAAACTCACAGACACTGTTAGTTTGTAATACCTGAGGATTGAGTGGGGTAAGTCTTGCTGGTCCCAGGGGAAGTTTGCTGTCAGAGGCTGCCGAGGGAGGTGGAGTGATGGTGGTCCATGTGGGTGGGTTTTCTTGGTAAGAGATCCCGTTGGCCTGTGTGACATCTTTTCTCTGACTCACTGTGCACAGATGACAATATCACATCTGAGTATTACATTGCACTACTGTTTGATCTACAGTGGATATAAAAAGTCTACACACCCCTGTTAAAATACCAGGATTTTGTGATGCAAAATTGAGACAAAGATGAATTAGGTCAGAACTTTTTCCACCTTTAATGTGACCTGTTACCATTAAGTCTGATAGGGCAGAAAAAAATTAACGTGACTGTATAAATATGCACACCTTTAAACTAATAGTTTGTTGAAGCACCTTATGATTTTATGTCATCATTCAGTATTTCTGGATAGGAGCAGAAATGTCTCTACACTAGGGGCAGATGGGGCCCGGCCCACCACATGTCACTGTGGATTACTGTGAGACATAATCAATAATTTTGTTTAAAATTCCAACCATCCATTATCACACCCACTTAATATATATTATTTTCTAACATTGTTGTGTATTTGACTTATGAAAATGGCAGTAGTTCCCAATAGATTAAAAACATTCTTGTACATGTTGCGTATGGTCAGTACTTTCAGCAGTCTTCATTTAGTTGATGTGTATAGGGCCGGACCGTCAGAGTTCATTTAAGCAAATGAGAAGCAGAAAAAACTTTGCTCATGTGCAACACGCACTCAATAACTCGCTGCAGGGCATGCTAATGTTGGCCCCATGCTGGGAGCAGCCAATAAAAAATGAAAGACTTGCATACAGGAGCTTATGTGAATATTGTTTTTACGGTATCAGCATTGCTATGCAGCTTGCCACTGATAAACGTCAGTCATCTGTTAGCCCTTGCTAGCAAAGTAATATAATTAATCACGTTGACAATTTAATCAAAGTTAACAGTTAGATAACACACAGTCATCTTACCTCAGTAAAATATTTATTTCCTTTACTGATTACTAGACTGGATTGTATTTAAGTTCCTTTGGTCACAATGACCAAAGAAAAGGCAACAGAATACTACCGGTAAGTAGTCTCCTGACAAAAGATGCATCTCATGGCAGGGGTCCCAAATTTGGCAAAACACTGGATTATGCTTTTTGGAAATTCATTCATGAGGTTAATTTGTGGTTGAATTAATTGAGCAAGCAGGTTTGTGTGTAGTTTGACGAGTGTGATGCTGCCTACAGAATTTATTGTGCCCCACCTGACTTTCTATTCTAGAGACGCCAATGGATAGGAGTCCTTCAGCATGTCACATCTGAACTGTTTTGACCACTCTTCCTTGCAAAATCACCCTCTTCAGAGAAAGAGACTTGAGAGATCTGAGAGACTTTAAATTGGGTTCAGGTCTGGGCTTGGACTCATTCCAGAGTCTGATGAACTTATGATCTTCCGATGAAGCTATTCTTTTGTTGGCATGGAGATATAATTGGGTTATTATCATGCTAAAAGGTGTCATTCCTCTTCATCATTAGCTTTTTAACAGATGACTGAAAATGTTGTGGCAAAACTGACTGATATTTGGAACTGTTTATAACTCCTTCCACCTTTACTAATGCCCCAGTTCTGAATGAAGAGGAAAAACAGCCCCAAAACATTTTGCCACCACCATGCTTCACTATGGGTACGGTGTTCTTTCGTTGATGTTATTTTTACACCAAACATACCTTTTGGAATTATCAAAAAAGTTAAACATTGGTCTCCTCAGATTAAACATTTTCCCACATGCTTTTGGTAGACATGATGTAGGTTTTTGCTCAAAGTTGCCAGATTTGGATATTTTTCTATGTAAGAAAACTATTTCTGTCTTGCCACCCTACCCCATAGTCCAAACAGACGAAGAGCACAGGCGATTGTTGTCACATGTAGTACACAACCAGGACTGGCCAGAAATTTCTTAAGCTCCTTTATTGTTGCTGAGGCCCTTGGGAAGCCTCCAAAACCATTTATCTTCTTGTATTCTCAAGTTTGTAGGGACATTCAGTTCTTGGTAATGTCACTTTTGTGCCATATTTCATTCACTTGTTGTTCACTGTGTTCCATGGTATTCAGTCATGGCCGAAAGTGTTGGCACCCCTGAATTTTTTCCAGAAAATGAAGTATTTCTCCCTGAAAATTATTGCAATTACACATGTTTTGTTATACACATGTTTATTTTGTTTGTGTGTATTGGAACAACACAAAAACAGAGGAAAAAAAGGCAAATTTGACATAATTTCACACAAAACTCCAAAAATGGTCTGGACAAAATTATTGGCACCTTTTCAAAATTGAGGGTAAATAACTTTGTTTCAAGCATGTGATGCTCATACAAACTCACCTGTGATAAGTAACAGG
>BRDA01054866.1:0-10499 GCA_036984385.1 Crenuchus spilurus | reverse complement strand
TCTCATATTCTAGTGATTAATAGTGTTTATTGAGGTTGTTTATGGACTAATATCTCATATTCTAGTGATTAATAGTGTTTATTGATGTTGTTTATGGACTTATATCTCCTATTCTAGTGATTAATAATGTTTATTGAGGTTGTTTAAGGACTAATATCTCCTATTCTAGTGATTAATAGTGTTTATTGAGGTTGTTTATGGACTATCTCTAATCTAGTGATTAATAGTGTTTATTGAGGTTGTTTATGGACTATCTCTAATCTAGTGATTAATAGTGTTTTATATATTTTGTTTTGTAAATAAGTATTTGCTGTAATGGACTTGGTTTTACTTTATGTAGAGTTATGATCTAGACCAGAGCCAGTGCAACTACAATAGAAAGGACACTGCGCCCCCTTGTGGCGCACAGCTGCATCAACACAAAAGGCTTCAAATCAGAGGCTGTTTCTCAACAGCAAAGATGAGCTAATTGTGTCCTACAAAACATTGTTGAGATTGAACTCAAAAGACCACAGACACAGAGAACACATTGAGTTTTGAGATTCTGTACTCAGTGTATTGGACTTTTGACAAACTCTCACAGTTAAACTTCTATATTAGGTGATGTTTGTGCCGATTGAGCTCAGATTGAAGTATAGCTGCTGATTTATTATCTGATATTTAATAAAAGCTGAGTCATACATGATCCTCACTCTGTAGAATTGATTTTAATCATTTTTCAGAAAAGATAAATACATTCCTTTTCCACATAATATGCTTTTCAATACACTTTGTTCATGTATCAACAGGCTTTCATGTTCACTCGTTAAAACATGTTTTTGGCTGAGCTGTGAGGCATGAATACACCTCTGTCTTCATCTTTTCATCAGATGTGAATTTCCATCATGTCTTCTTTCAGGCCCAGAAAACGTTCAGGCTGATGTTTGACTCTTGAACTTGTCTTGGTGGGCGTTTCCATCCCACACTCTGCTGCTCACTGGGACTCGTAAACAGTAATGATTCGTTAAATAAACTTTCACCTTCGTTACAGTATCACTCCACATTTAGTTTGATGTCCAAATGCATCTGCAACCAATCGCTGCACGCTGCTCTTCTTTCAGGTAAATCATAAGTGGGGCGGCCATTTTTGTTGCACTGCAGTCATAAATGAACTGATGTAAAACATTCAAACCTGCACATCAGTTACTATGGAGACAGCAACCTAGTTCAGGTCATTTTGGATCATTTTTGACTCACCCTTACATTTTACTATGTGTAGTAAGTGATCTTGAGTTGAAATGTTTTAGTCTAGCAACAGAAAAGTTCAAATGAATGTATAAAAGAATGAATCTGCTGTTTTGTCAAGTGTTGCACTTCTCTGCAGTTTGGCTAAGATCAAGTGTAGTATCTTAACAGTTTTCTGACGATGTCTAAACCCAGTCATATCAGAATATTATGACGAGTGGTACAGAGCAATAGACACCACAGTGGACCAGTTAACCTCTGTAATGAACACAGCAATGAGGAAAGTGTTAGAGATGACCAGTAAATGAACACTGTTATGTCTGGGCCTGTGAAGCTAAAAGTGGTCCATAATGTTCTGATATCACTGCATATTAAATAGATTTTTAGAACAGGGAGACGGGAAAGGAGCTTATGCCGCCCACTCCATGCATCCATTCCAAAAGTGGTGAAGCTCCTGGGGACAACTATGACGTAAATGGTAGAGAAGCGAACCGAAAGGTCACCTGTTTGATCTCCCAACTGCTCCCAGAGTTCCATGGAGCACGTACATACAAAAACATTAATAGATTGTGACCTCTAGCGGTCAACAGTATAATTACATTAGATGGCATAATGAACAGAATGCACGTGCACATATTTTTATCAAGCCATGTTTGTTTTGTTATTTATTGTGAATGTTCCTGTGTTTGTGATGTATACACATAAATCAGAAAACAGATTTACTACACTGAGTACAAACACTTTACAGCAGGGGTAGGCAACTCCGGTCCTGGAGTGCCTTTTTCCTGCACAGTTTGGTGATTTACCTGATCAAACACACCTGATTCAACTCAGCGGGCAACTAGCATGTTTCAATGTAGTGTCAGAGCAGTGACATCACCAAACTGTGCTGGACACCGTCACTCCAGGACTGGAGTTGCCTACCCCTGCTTTACAATATTGACCCGGTGTAGATCTTTAAAGGAACGTTTCAGTCTGACTGTTGCAGTGACGGTTAGCAGCAGACTGTGGAGTTTAAAGAACTGAGCGCAAGTTAGCGTCAGTACATGTTGTGATTGTGGTTATTTGCTCCAGTGGATCAGATCAAATGTTGTAATCAGGCAACACCCACCACATGCAAGAGGTACCAGGATGCGGTTTGGAGGCAAGCCGCTAAGAACAGGCTGTGAAGAAATAGCACCGATTACTCAGAGGGGATTTCCTCCACAAGTCACACAGCGGACACAAAGTAAAGAGTGTGGTGTTAGAGGTGGGTCATAGGTTTATTTATTTAATTGTTCTTTCATAGCAACGTCAGTGGAGCAGAAAATAACATTTTAAAAGTTTGTAATTCTTTTTTGCAATTTCCAGAAACATTTCTGCACAATTAAACGTTTCAGATGTAAATAAAGTCAATCTATGTGGTTTCATGTGAAATGGTCCATTTTAGAGAAACTCAATCAGAACTGGTCACCGTGGTTTTGATACCCTTGTGCAGTCTTAATATTTTACATTCTCCCCCAGGTAAAGAATTACCTGTCGTCACTCAACCCCTAAAACAAAAGCAGTTTAATTGAGCTGTAAAAGCCAAATCTACAGTGATGCTTGAAAATTTTGGATTTCTTTTGCATAAATCTAACCTAAAACTTCATCATATTGTCACACAAGTCCTAAAAGTAGATAATGAGAACCAAATCAAACAAATGACACAAAAATATTGATTTATCAATTAAAATGACCCAATATTACATGTCTGTGAGTGGCAAAAGCATGCAGGCCTTTATATTTGAAGGTGAAATTTGAGTCAGGTGGTGTCAATCAATAGGACAACAGTCAGGTGTGAGTGGCCTCCTGTTTTATTTAAGGAACAGGGATCTAACAAAGTCTGCACTTCACAACACATGTTTGTGGAAGTGTATCATGGCATGAATAAAGGTTATTTCTGACAACCTCAGAAGAAAAGATCTTGATGCTCCTCAGGCTGGAAGGTTACAAAACCATCTGTGAAGAGTTTGGATTGTGTACAAATGGAGGAAATTAAAGACAATTCTTACCGTTCCCAAGAGTGATCAATCAACAAAGATCACACCAAGAGCAAGATGTGTAATAGTCTGCGAGGTCACCAAGGAACACAAAGTAACTTCATGAGTCCAACATCAAGTGAACACTGAACAACAATGGCAGGGTTACAAGGAGAAGAATACTGCTTTCCAAAAAGAACATTGCTGCTTGTCTGCAGTTTGCTAAAGATCACACAAACAAGCCATTAGCACTATGTTTTTGCAGACAGATGAGACCAAAATAGATCTATTTGGTTTAGATGAAAACTGTTAAGTTTGAAGAAAATCACAGCATAAAAAAACTCATCCCATCTGTGAAACATGGTGGTGGTAGTATCATGGTTTGGCCCTCTTTTTGATGCATCTGGGCCACAACGACTTGCCATTATTGATGGAAAAATGAATTCCAAATGATACCAGCAAATTCTAAAAGTCAGGAAAATGTCAGGGTATCCATCCGTCAGCTGAATCTCAAGAGAACGTGGGTCTGAGAATGAGAATTACACATCATCAAAGCAAAGGTTCACATACTTTTTTCACTCACAGGCACGTAATACTGGATTTTTTCTTTTTTTTACAATTGACTTAATAAATAAATGACAGTGCAATATTTTTGTCTGTTTTGTCTTTGTTTGATTTGGTTATCTTTATGTTTTGCACTTGTTTGACAATGTGAGAAAGTTTTAAGTAAGATTTAAGCAGAAATCTAGAAAACTATAAATAAAATGTTCACAAAAATTCTAGCACTACTTTATTTTGCAAGAAAGTTTGTTGTTATTTACAATCTTTGTAAATATTTTACATCTTTAACAGTGCAGAAAGATAGGATTATTATTATTATTATTATTGGTAGATAAAGATAAGTGTCTATGAATGTATCAGAAGTGTCCAAAAAGTAGTTTCATCAAGTTTCAAGTTGACAAAATATCATTTAGAAGGTTTTCTCTACTGTTAAATGTGACTGGGAGCTTCACAACAAAACAAGGGTTAAAATGGCTCAGTGTATATCTCAGACACCACCTCCGCTTAGTCTAAAGATCTGACTGAAGGTTGTCTACAGCAGCAGGAGAAGCAGATCTCGGTATGACTGATGAGGAAGGAAATATGCACGAGTGACGTCACTCAATCCTCCTAAATAACATTACAATAACACGGGTAAACAGGTCTGGAAAACACAGCCGCTCGCTGGAAGGCCACCAAGGTGTGCTCCAGCTTGTTTTGGAAACAGAACAACATTCCCGCATGACAGACTTTCACACAAGCGCTGGAGGGATGCAGATTAATTGCTGTGATTTGCAGCTGAGGGAAGCATTCGAGACCAAATCAACCATCCCCGTCTTATTAGATCCAGATTGGTAAAGGTTATTCTGTGCTTGTGTTTTGACTGAGCAAGCTTTACAATCACACAGTGTCAGAATAGACCTAACGCTGAAGCAACTTTTCCAAACAGCTTATTGAGACAAAACATGATGCTGTTGGTCCTTCTCTGTGCCATCAAAACAGACCCAGCCCTTTGTAGCATGGCCTCTACAAGACCTCTTTTTATTTTAACCCAATCTTGAGTAGCCAATCAACCCACCCAATTGCTGTAACCCTCCCAATCCCTTGTAATGTCCCAGACTCTATGAGGGTGAAGACTAGCACAGGCCTCCTCTGATGCATGTGAAGTTAAACCACCGTTTCTTTTCCAACTGCCGTTGATACATCATCATTGGACAGCCAACACACTCGGAGGAAAGTGCAGGATCCCCCAGCTCTGATACAACTAACAGACACCTGAGCCAGCAGACAGTAGTGTTGGGGAAAGAGCGCCATCTACTCAACTAAGCTCTCAGGGCTCTGGTTTCAGATGGCAAGCAGCATGACCGGGGACTCAAACTCATGATCCTCTGATCATAGTGCTATTTAGCATCAAGAGGTCCTTTAAGTTGTGAGGTGAAGCTGCTGTAGATTGGACTTTGTTTCCTTATTGTTTCAACTCTCTTTTTCCATTCATGTTGCAAAGTTGACTCGGTTGTACAGATTTCTCCTTTACAACATTTGAGAATTTGATCCTTTCATCTCCGGAGAAGCTACACAGATGTTTGTTTAGTCCTTCTTCATTTCTAGACTTCACTACTGCAATTCCCTCCTGGCTGGTCTCCATATGTGTACCATCAGGCCCTTGAAACTCATCCAGAACTTGTCAGCTCAACTCTTCAGTTTTCAGAAGTTCAGTCATGTAACTAGTCTGCTGCACTCTCTTCACTAGCTACCTGTCAGAATGAATCCATGAATAAACCAGCTCCTCTGTACTTGATGGCAATGGTCACAACAAGATCTGTACCATGAGTACAAGTACAAGTACAAGAGTACGAGTTCAAGTACAGCTCGGCTTCACCCACAGTCCTTGAAGACGAAGGACAACCATTCAGACTCCTGTCCTTGTACCTAAATGTTGGAATGAACTTCCTCTTGGTGTCCAAACAGCTTGTTTTCAAACAATGACTGAAGACTATCTCTTTCATCAGTACTTCAATCACTAGGCCTCCGAGTGGCTCAGTGGACTAATGCACGGACAATAAGATCAAAAGATCGCAAGTTTGGACATTCTACTTGCCATCGGCAGCCGGAGCCCTGAGATGTGTGCTGCAATTGGCAGTGACGATGCATTAGTGACTGGCTGACTTCACATGCATCGGAGGAGCCTTCAACCTCCTAGAGTCAGGATGGGTGGGTTGCCTACTACAACATTACCGGGAAAAAGAGTACTTAACAACTTATGATTGTAATCGTTCCCTCCCAGATTTGACATTTAGGCTGAGCATCTTGCATCTAAATGTCCACATGTACCTTCTGGATTCTTTCCAATACTAACTAGCTAGGGATCATTCCTGGGTAAACAGCAAGGCACTTTTTAAGTTGCTCTGGATAAGAGTGTCAGCTAAATGCCTTAAACATAGATGTATATGTAGCACTTCTACATATGAACAGATTGAGATTCAAGGATTCAAGGAAATCCGGGAGGTATTGGTAGATGCTGAAGAGTTAACTGGAAACACCTCAACAAGCCTTGCTTTTCAAAGATGCTCCACCCATTTGGTTCTTGTCAAAGAGGTTTAGGTCTTAACGCTGCCCATGTTTCTCACAACCAACATGTGCCCAACAAGGGTACCAAAAAAGAGTTTATTCTGCATTTGTTGGAGTCTTCTGCTAGATTTTGGAGAATTGCTGTGAGGATTTGATTGCATTCAGCGACAATAAAGAGTGTTCACGATGTTGGACGATCATCACCCTACCTCATTAAAAACTCAAAAATACAGTACTAGATGAAGCAGAGAATACAGTTCCACTAATCCAGAGCTTAATGCTTGGGGTGCTCCTGGAATTAGACATGATACCAGTAGATTCTTCAGAGAGTCCTGGCAGTACTTCTCTACTGGGACTAGACAAGCTGTAGTCAACTAGCTGAATGCATTCATTAGAAGGCTTGCCCACAGACATTTGGACATATAATGTGTGTTCCTGAGGATATTTATGCCCAGAGTGGGCTTTTCTAATCTAGTGTCTCCACAAGGGGGCAGTGCCCACTGCGGGAATTTGACAAAAAGGGGTACCAACTAAAGAAATCCACACAGATAAAGAAATTCTTTATACCATTAATAAAAGATACAGGTAATTAAGGATGAACCAATTTGCCAATGTGATCTTCACAAAATGGAATTTGACCCCTGCATTTAACCCATTTGTGCAGTGAAACACACACACAGCTGTGAGAATTTGTGCCCGAGGCGGTGGGCAGCCCTTATCCACCAGTGCCCAGGGAGCAGTAAGGGGGTTAGGTGCCTTGCTCAAGGGCACTTCAGTCATGTCCTGTCTGAAGATCAAACCAGCGACCTTCTGGTCACAAGACCAGATCCTTACCACTAGACCATGGCTGCCCCAATACAGTGGCACAACACAGTGAACCAAGTTGTTTTATCTTCTACCTGTGGAAATAAGGCTTACAAACCTAATTTATTACTCCAAAGATATTCAGAACAAGAGTGTTGTGCTACATAAGAACAGCTGTAATCACTGGGCAATGGGGGCCATTAAGTACATCACTCCACATCAATTGGCCATGCCAAGGAGCTCCTCACCAGATTTCTGACTGGGAAGTTTGGTTGGATTAGCCAGAAGGGAACCCCAAAGGCCAAGCACAACTCAGAAAGAGCTCCTGCACTGCCATGCCACTAAAATGGCCTCCCTACACATGCTCCCCAGAAGAAAAGGTGGTGAAGCTTGTTGAACGTTTGGGAAAGCCTGCGAATTACAGGAAGAATGTAGTCTGGTCAGAGACAACAATACCAGGTGTCATGTCTGGAGATGTGGCTCTTCAAATGTTTGGAGTTTGGAGATGGACGTTTCATGGCATGGGGCAGTTAAACTTCTCCTGGTACTGGCAGAATCCATATCATTGAAGGGAAGATAAACCATAGCAGGAAGTTCTTGAGATTAATCTGAAAACCTGCAAGCAGGACAAGGATCCAAATCAAAGGAGGTTCTCAGATGGCTCCAGAGGAAGAATACTAGAATAAAAGTTATTGAAAAGGCCCAATATTAAGCCCAATAGAACATTTGTGAAAGATACTGAAGATCCTGTATCAGATCTCAAAAACACTGGCTGGACCAGAGAACACATCTTCACTGCTCTAGAGCTCAATGTTCTCTCTTAAATTCTCAAAGGGGAATCAAGATTTAAAGACTTTTAGATGGACCAAAATCCAACCTGAGCATTGTTTGTGATTAGATTCTTCATACAGGGAAGGTCTTGAAGCGGACAATCCAAACAAAGGCATCTCCACCAAGTATGACACACATTTAAGTTATTGTGTTTGGTTATTCTTTACATTTTATTTATTATTATATTATGATTTTTTAATCTGTGTGGATTTTTGGAGTTAACACCGATATCTCGTAAACATTTCATGCAAACGGTAGTATTAGAAATAATAAAATATTGCTTTTTGCTCATAATTCTTTTCAAGTATGTAAACTATTCTATATTTTAATTTTTTTACATGTAAACTGACATTACATTTTTTTTTTGTTTTAATGTTGATCGGTATGACTTAAAGCTCATGAAAATCTAGAAATCCATAATCTCAAATTATTTGAATATTTCATATGGAGTGAAATTATAAACAGTATTAACAATATAACAAAAATGTCACTTTATATGTAATGAATATAACTTATGACAATTTACCTTTCTTTAAATTATGAACACAAATGAACATTTTCATAATACTGTCATTTTAGGAAATGAATTGATATATTTACTGAAAAAAATCCCACCGACCACTGTAAATATAAATAAACATGAAAAAACAAACAGATACTGCAATGATAATTTATTCTGTCAAACAGATTAAAAACATTAGTTCTGTTCATGATGCAGTAAAAGTCATATAAACATACTTACAGCCCTTTGTACCCTTGTGTTCTGAAATCGGAACACAGCCAAATCTGCTCCTTATAGTGCTTTATCTGAGCAACATATCATAAACATATAAATTCATACATAAAGGAGTGATATGACATTAATAATGAACTTATTAAGGCGGGTGTATGAAAAGCAGCACGTGGTCATCCGGGTCTGCTGTCCGTGTGAGGGCCTGTCTGAAAAGCCCTGATGTCTTCACCAATGAACTCATTCACTGTAGAGAAGGATAACAGTTCATTAATCAATATTCTGACCAATGAGTAACTCCGTAAAGAGTCAGCTGTGATGCAGCGTGCACAACTGAAGCAGTATCTTGAGAATCTGTATCTGTATGTATGTGCTTCTGAGAGAGTCCAGAATGAATGCAGCCCAAAGGAGCTTTGGTGGATAATTCAAATGCACTAATTTTCTACATGTAACATAAATATATAAAGAGTGTGGTCATAGATTTTGTTCACACAGTAGCTGGAATGCTCAATGCTGTTGTTATCATACCGTGCATATATTTAAAAAATAATTTTAACCCTGATTTTCTCCCCAATGTATTTTAGTGGTCAATTAACCCCGCCCCTTTGATCAACTCTCCCCATCACTATCACTTGCAATGTCTCTGATGCTCTTGAGAGTGGGCAGACAAGCACAGGTCTCCTTCGATACCACTGATCAAGCCCCTTTTTCATCGCTGCCGGGCAGCTAGTGCACTCAGTAGACAGTGCAGATGCCCAGTTCTGATGGATCTCCCAGCAGACGCCCAGTATCGTAGTGCTAGAGAGAGAGAGCCATCTTACCCACTCATTATGCCTACACTATAGTACATACTGTATGTCTTACTATAGTCCATTATGAGGAATAACGTCTTTCAGATGGCTTTGATATCTGAGTAAATGTTACACATAAAGAAAGCTTATAGAAGTGTCTTCACATGTACTACTTAATCGCTTGATCTCAATTACTTTAGATAATCACAATTATTTTAACAGACAGAATGTGAAGTTTCATCAGTTATGATGAAATGACCATGGTGTGTGTGTGAGTGTGTGTGTGTGTGCGTGCATCAGTTTTATTTCAGTTTCTAAATTTAAGAAGTATACAGGAAGTCATTTTATTGATACCTGTACTTGTTTTATCTATAGACTATTTAGCTGTTTGTGATGTACTGTGCAACAGGGCAATGATGGACATATTTAATATTAATATTACTATTAGTGTAATAGTAGTATAATAATGTAGTATTATTTTTACCATTATTATATTATAATGTATTATATTACTATTAATATTATTAATTTGCTATACTGTTTGAATAATAATTTACTCAAATTCAAAATTAAATCTTAAATAATCTGAGATTCTGGATTTTTTATTTTCACTTTATATGTAGTGAACATAAAATATGACATCTACTTTTTTCAATTAAAATAAAAACAACTTTTTCACGATATTCAAATTATATGATGTGGCACTGTATTTTTTGTCATCAGAGTAAATAAACAAATAAAGCTAAATAAAAACTAAATTAAAACTTGTCCATGACAAAAAAGTAACAAAAAAGTGAAACTAAAACTATGCACATATTTAACTAAAACTGAACTAGATTAAAACAAAACTGTTGAAAGTTACACTAAATTTAAAAACGGGATAAAATTATATTAAAATGTCTAAGTTATGTATGTGAGTACAGTGGTAACCCTACTTACGAGCATCCCTACTAACGAGTATTCCAGGTAACGAGTCGAGATCTCTGAATATTTTTGTTCCAGGTAACGAAT
>BRDA01054860.1:0-10611 GCA_036984385.1 Crenuchus spilurus | reverse complement strand
GAGAGAGAGGGAAAGAGAGAGAGGGAAAGAGAGGGAGGGAACGAGAGGGAAAGAGAGAGAGGGAAAGAGGGAGAGAGAGAGGGAAAGAGAGGGAGAGAGAGAGGGAGAGAGGGAGAGGGAGGGAAAGAGAGGGAGAGAGAGAGGGAAAGAGAGGGAGAGAGAGAGAGAGGGAAAGAGAGAGAGGGAGAAAGCTTGTGAGATAGAAGGAGTGAAAGAAAGTGTAAGAGAAAGAGAGAGAGCAAAAGAGGAAAAGTGGAGAGAAAGAGGATGTAAAGTAAACAGAAGGGCGAGAGAGAAAGAGAGTGAAAAAGTTTGTGAGAGAGAAAGAGAAAATAAATAGATACAGGAGTGAGAGAGACAGAAGAAGAAAAAGAAGAAAAGAGATGAGAAAGACGAAGTAAAAGAAAGAAGGACTAGACAGAGAAAGAGTGAGAATGTTTGTGAGATAGAAAGAGAGATACAGGAGTGAGAGAGTGTGGAAGAGAGATGGAGAGTGAGTGAGAGAGAGAGAGAGAGAGAGAGAGAGAGAGAGAGACAATGAGAGAGTATGTGAGTGTGAGAGAGAGGCTGTGTTAGAGTAATGTAAGGTGAGAGGGAGTATTGAGTAGCCGTGTGTATTGATCTGGAGTGACCCTGAATGTGGCCTGCATACACACACACACACACACACACACACACACACTCTGCTATCAGCTAACTACCTAATGCCGCTCTCTCTCTCTCTCCCTCTCTCTCTCTCTCTCTCATCCCAGCAGGTCACCCCGACCCACAGATAGATATCAGCTCTCTTTCTGTTAAACCACAGTGGACCGTGTTGCTTGGCCAGTGTGAACCATGTGTGACTGACCACCTCTAACACTGCGAGTCATGACTAACTGCAGTGCAGGACGTTTATTTAAGTCACCATTACTGAATAAGACATGAAAACTTTAAAATGAACAAATCATTTGATTTATTCAACATAAGGCCATCAGCTTCCTCAAAACATTTAAGCTTATGTAGGACATCATGCTTTAAAAGTGCACCTCTGTTACCCATCATGCCTTTCCCTCATGCTGAAGGCCTTCATTACTCAGAACTACAGGCTAAATGCCTGTGAGGGGAATCACTGCTGACCCCATTGGCCTGGACGGAGCTCTGGGCTCAAACAAACCACGAAACTCCTCACAGTGGCCAGACGAGCTTCACAGATGCTGAACAGGAGACTGAGAGACTCTGTGTGTGTGTGTGTGTGTGTGTGTGTGTGTGTGCCCCTACCATGACTAAAGTCGTCTAGAGTATAAAACATATAAAATAGATGATTCCTGATTCAGCAACTTTCTCACAGTTTAATTCAGAATTTTTCTAGATTCCTGAATAAAGTTGACCTGAAACTTCTTCAAACTGTCACACAAGTTCTAAACATAGATAAGAGAACCAAATAATACAAATGAAATTATTTAATTCAAGTGTTCTTTAGTAAACAAAATGGTTCTATATAGAACCATGAACACCCCCAAAATATGTCTTTCCATGGTGATGAGAAATGTGTTGTAGATGAACCTTTTTGAAAATGGTTCTATATAGCCCCAAAAAGGGTTCTGCTCTTGTTACAATGTTAAGCATGTATTAATAGAAAAAACATTTTTGGTGCTATATAGAAACTTTTTCTTCTGTAGAGAACCATCTACAGCACATTCCTCATCAATCTGAAGAACCCTTTCATCATGCAAATCCTTTGGGTTCTTTGAGTTTTCATGGTTCTGTAGAGTTTTTTAACTAAAAGAACCCTTGAAGAAGCATATTTTTAGAGTGTATCTTAAACTTCAGGATTAGACTATGACAATTATGTGTTAGTGGGTGCCCTGTTTTATTTAAAGAACACTTGTGCAGCAATAATCATACAACTGTTTCAGGTCCTTCCACAATTCTACTGAATTAAGGTCAGGACTGACATTCAAGACAGTGAAGATCAGTGAAGAAGAAAGTAGACATCTAAAAAACATCTAGCTAATGGATTAGTCTTTGGTCTGAAAGTCTTTTGTTAATGATTTCACAGGTTTTTCTTGATAGATTACTCACTCTTTCTATGAGTAATCATACTGTAGGACAGAACTGTGCTTAATACTGTGTGAAATAATGCATTCCTCTGTGACTGACGCTGATACCTGCTCTCTCTAAAGTCTATATGATCAATGACTTTGCTTCAAAACTCCTTAAATTTCTTTCAAAACAACATGGAAACTATGTGTGAATCACAGCTGGCAGGGTTTAAAAAAGCACTTTGTGAACTTTTGTGGAGTTCTGATAAATGTGAGCAGACACAGCACTTCATGAAATGTCAATAAGCAAGAAGAAAGATTTTGCAACTCACTGAATAGTTTTGGTGAAATTTTAATATCCAAAATGTTTTCCCTCTTATCCCAGATGTAGTCGGTCAACCGAAATATGTTTTTATGTCCATGTTTTTAGATAACAGCATATCATAAAATGCCAGAAACCACATATTCAAGTCTACATAAGAATACTGAACAGCTCAACACAGTTTGAGTTGAGTATGTGATTATTCAGGCATACAGAAAGTGATGCTGATGGGTGTGATCCTGCCATGTCCCTGGCCATACCCCCTGCCTCGGTCATATGTTCTGTGAGTGTTTATATGTGCTGTCTAGTCTCCATGTGCTGTCTCTGTACCTTGTTCATGTCATGTCTCGTCCACGCCCCTAATCATGTCATGTCACATGATGTTTCATTAAATGCACCTGCTCACAGCCCTCTCCCATCTTCTATCATGATTAAGTGTGCTTTAAAAGCTGTCCCAGTGTTTCAGTCTTTGTCCATCATTGTATTATCACCCCAGCATTTGTACATAATCCTTGTTATAGAGAAGTCACATTTTGTTTATGTTCACAGCCACAGTATTTGTCTATTAAGTCACCTTTCATGATCACCGCTGTCTTCCGTCTCCTCATGCACCCACAGCATGTCTGACAAAGGGATGTAAGCGTCCTTTACATGTTAACTTCATTAGCTTTGTAGCTCCAGTGTAAAACAAAAATTTTTTTTTTTACTTTGATAAAGGGAACAGTATGTGAACTAGATATTTTAGCCAAACTATCTTTAATGACTAGGGTGCTACCAAATGAGACATTTTCCATAATTTCCCTAAAAATATCACCGATTTGATAGAAGAAGTGTTATTTTTCAGTTCAAGACAGTCCAAGGGAAATGTTCCCCAGTCCACAGTCTAGAGTTACTTGATTTACATAGAAAAGATTCATTAGCTAGGAAAGATTCCCTCTCAGGAAGCTTTCTACTGTAGCTACAATATAGCATTGTGTTTCAGCAAGGCACAGCTCACTCAAACCAGGAAAACAGTGAATTCAGGTTTGACATCCCTCTGCGGTGCCAACTTTGTCAATCAGAACGATACTCTTAAGGAAGGTGAAAGTTTCTTAAAAACAATCATTACTGATGATGAGACATGGATTCATCACTATGAGTCTGAGAGTAAACAGCAGAATATGGCTTGGAAACATCAACAATCGCCAACCAAGAACAAGTTCAGAAGTCAACCACACTGTAAAAAATTTCTGTTGACTCAACTTAACTTAGTCAAGTCATCTTTTTGCTTTGACTCAGTTAAGTTGTAAAGACATGACATTTTGTTGACTCAACTTAACTTAGTCAAGTTTAAGTTATATCAACTTAACATGCCAAGTCTTTACAACTTAACTGAGTCAAAGCAAAAAGATGACTTGACTAAGTTAAGTTGAGTCAACAGAAATTTTTTACAGTGCATTAGCTGGAAAATTGATGCTGAAGGTTTTCTGCGTCAGTGAAAGAAGCAATAAGAGGACAGAGATTCACATCTGAAGAAGAGGTGAAGACATTGGTGCATTCGTGGCTCACAGCTCAGTCAAAAACATGTTCTAATGAGGGAATATTAGATGGACAAGGTGTACTGAAAAGCGGAGATTATGTAAAAAAATATAGCATTTGTCTTACAGATTAAAATAAATTCTACAGCCAGAGTTCAGATCATCTTTGACTCACCCTTTACAGAATGTAACAATGTAGCAATCTAACACATTTTGGGATATGGGTTCTGGAAGTGAGGTCCGAGGACTACCAAGGATCCATGATGGCACCCGTGGTCTGGTGGTCTTGTGACCGGAAGGTCGCCAGTTCAATCCCTGGGCAGGTCCAGACTGAACTCCCAACAGCTCCCCGTACTGTAGATAGCTGCTCACTGCTTCAGGCACATGTTCTCACAGCCTAGTGTGTTCACTAGTGTGTGTGTTTCACTGCACAGATGTGGGATACCAATCACTATGAGTTGCTGACCAAAATCCCATCGTGCTCTGATCAGTACAAGTGCAGTACATGCACAGTAAATACTCTCCTAATTATTGTCTGTAACTTTAAGCAAATTATTTATACTTTGCAGCAGTCAATCCATTAACATATCATTTCTGCCTAATATCATCTGTAATTTATTACAGGTTTGTTCCTATCAGTCCATTTGTGCTGACCTATTGTTCTCTGCAATCGAGTTGGAAATCTTCCTGGACATGAGGCAGCAGCCAGAACCAAAATTACAATCATTATGATAAAGAGTAAAATGTCTTTGTGTTGGCAGAAGCCTGTGTAAAAGCTTTTTTCCCCTCCAGAGGTCATCTGGTGAAACCCACCTGGTGAAATGTCCACAGCCAGGTCCAGGATCTGGCTGTGTGGAAACTATTTGTTAAATTGTTGTGCAAATGAACCACAGCTTAAGTCGACAGCTTTAGCCGCAACAAGCAAATCAATTATTCCATTATGGAGGATTAAGCGTAAACACTTCCTCCTGCATTATTCACATAATAAATCATTACCTGCTGTTCCACTGCTTCACCCTCTGATTACATTAACTTCAAGAATGTTTACAGTACCAAGACCTTCTACTGATTCAAAACTTTAGGCTACAGTTCAAATATTTCACTGTGTTTCATAATTTATAACACATATGATTACAGGTAAATATATATGACTGTGATATTATTTCAGATATTCAGTCTGAAGCTTTAAATAAACATAAAGAAATGTTTCCAGCAGGATGTAAGGAGCTGTAGATGATTCTAAACTCACAGATCTAATAACATTAATATCCAGAATGAAGATCTAATAACATTAATATATAGAATTAAGCTCTAATAACATTAATATCCAGAATGAAGATCTAATAACATTAATATATAGAATTAAGCTCTAATAACATTAATATCCAGAATGAAGTTCTAATAACATTAATATCTAGAATTAAATTATAATTACATTAATATTCAGAATGAAGATCTAATAACATTAATATATAGAATTAAGCGCTAATAACATTAATATCCAGAATGAAGTTCTAATAACATTAATATCTAGAATTAAATTATAATTACATTAATATTCAGAATGAAGATCTAATAACATTAATAGCTAGAATGAAGTTCTATAACATTAATATCCAAAATGATGTTCTAATAACATTAATATCTAGATTGAAGGTCTAATAACATTAATATCCAGAATTAAGATCTAATAACAATAATATCTAGAATAATGTTCTAATAACATTAATATCCAGAATGAAGTTCTAATAACATTAATATCCAAAATGAAGTTCTAATAACATATATAGAATTAAGCTCTAATAACATTAATATCCAGAATGAAGATCTAATAACATTAATATATAGAATTAAGCTCTAATAACATTAATATCCAGAATGAAGTTCTAATAACATTAATATATAGAATTAAATTATAATTACATTAATATTCAGAATGAATATCTAATAACATTAATAAATAGAATTAAGCGCTAATAACATTAATATCCAGAATGAAGTTCTAATAACATTAATATCTAGAATTAAATTATAATTACATTAATATTCAGAATGAAGATCTAATAACATTAATATCTAGAATTAAGTTCTATAACATTAATATCCAAAATGATGTTCTAATAACATTAATATCTAGATTGAAGGTCTAATAACATTAATATCCAGAATTAAGATCTAATAACAATAATATCTAGAATAAAGTTCTAATAACATTAATATCCAGAATGAAGTTCTAATAACATTAGTATCTAGAATGAAGTTCTAATAACATTAATATCCAGAATGAAGATCTAATAACATTAATATCCAAAATGAAGATTTAATAACATTAATATCCAGAATGAAGATCTAATAACATTAATATCCAGAATGAAGCTCTAATAACATTGATATCCAGAATGAAGCTCTAATAACATTAATATCCAGAATGAAGATCTAATAACATTAATATCCAAAATGAAATTCTAATAACATTAATATCCAGAATGAAGCTCTAATAACATTAATATCCAGAATGAATATCTAATAACATTAATATCTAGAATGAAATTCTAATAACATTAATATCCAGAATGAATATCTAATAACATTAATATCTAGAATGAAGATCTAATAACATTAATATCTAGACTGAAGATCTAATAACATTACTATCCAGAATGAATATCTAATAACATTAATATCTAGAATGAAGATCTAATAACATTAATATCCAGAATGAAGTGATATGAAGCTGTGTAGTTTTTTCCTCCTGAATGAAGTTCAGTGTTGTTAAGGTGAGCGCTGTGTCTGGTGTATATTTAGGTGTGTGTGAGGTGTGGTTTTCTGGCCTTGGCTGCAGAACTGCAGAGTGCTTCTCTAATGAGGCTTCAGTGGTGGTCAGCGATCAGAGAGCTTGACGCAGCCAGATGTTCCAGCCACATGACCTCGTTAGAGCTGCATCTGCTGGAAAAAGCAGAGAGAGCTTTAGTGTTCCAGCAGCTACAAAAAATCACTGCAGTCACTGACCTACACACACATTCACTCATCTCAGGTGACTCTATTAGAGTCAGAATCACTCATTTCAGCATTAGAGTCAGAATCATAGTTTCTGGTGACTATTAGTCAGAATCACGAATTTCAAGTGACTATTAGAATCAGAATCTCAGAATTTCAGTATTAGAGTCAGAATCATACATTCCTGGTGACTCTATTAGAGTCACAGTATTTTATATAGTTTAAATACTCATTCTAATGAATTCATCTCATTGTTGGTGTAGACAGTGTGGCAGAAATAGCTGGTAAAGTGTGGGTAACAACACTGCTTCTCATGTGATAGACTGGAGTTCAGTCACAATCAGTCTCAGTGTTGGAGATCCACTCATTCTCTGCATCCTCAGACCCATACTGATAACACTTTCGATCAGAGGTTCAGAGTGACTGAGTCTGGAGTGGCATTTGCAGTCCAGGCTGTTTGTTTATAATCCAGAGAGAAGAGGACAAAGCCTCTGCAGAAGAGGTGAGGTCACAACAGCGACCTCAAGGTTGAAAGGTCAGGCGTCGTGAGTCAGAGTGCCGGAAAGGAGCCTCCTGTGTTTATTCAAATGTGGCACTGCCATGGCAACGGACCTGCACTTTGATCTCTTTGGATACCAGAGTGGTATTACCCAACATGTGCAGTTGTCTGTATGTGTGTGAGAGAGATGGGTAGTTTCATGGGATAGTTTTTATAATTGTATAGAGCCAGTAGCTCTAAAATCACAGATTTTATCAGAAAGTGTTACAGTTTCCCTCCATCCATTATCTTCCATTTAATTCTGATCAGGGTCACAGATAGTCCCCTACCCTGCAGGGTATGGCATTACGGACAATCCTCGCCAAGCCCAGAACAGGGTGCCAATCCATCGTTGGGCACACACACACACAGGCTCAATTTAGAGTACCCAATCCACCTGACCTCCATGTTTTTGGACTGTGGGAGGAAACTGGAGACCTCCATAGACACGGGGAGAAGATGGAAACTCCACAGCAGCAGGGACTACTACCTATTGACCATGTTTCAGATCTCTAGATCTTAAGGTTTGGTCTGCATGATTTGTTTTATGGCAGATAAAGATTAATATAGAAAGAGAAAAAGAAAAATCCTAACAATTGCAATAGGGTTGCTTGCACAATAGGTGCTCAGACCCGTAATAATTCAATTGCTTCTTTCTTGGTGAGGATGTTAAAGGGTTAATATACTGTCATGACGATGAGGGGGAGACAGGGAACCAGCCCCTCACCTGGGCCTGGAGCACCGCCTCTATCACCAGACACCTGGAGCTTTTTAGAGACGGGGCCGCAGGAGGTGGATAAAGGGGCTCTGTTTCACCCACATAAGAGGTCTGAGAGAGAACTGAGAGATGTCCGAGCTAGACCAGAAAGCCTTAGCTGATGCATGTGGGCTAGTAGCCTAAGTGGATTCATGTGCACTGAGCTACAGTACGTCGACTTATAAAAAGAGTTAAGAAGTAGAGTATTAGCACCCTCATATGGAGCCTTACGTTTATATTTGTGTGTATTGATGTTTGGTGACTGTGTTATGTTTACAAATGGGTAAATAAAGCATTTGTGATTTTCTCAAACTAGTATATTTATGTTGACTCTGTGCAAAGCTAAGCTCCTCCCCAAAATGCATAAATACACACAAATGTCTGTGGTATAAGTGGGATAATGACTACTGAGGTGTTCTGTTATATCAAAGTAATGTACAAGGAGGCCACATTTTCTCCATTAATTAAGTATAACAGGACACTTTGAAGACTGTTTTATACTTATAATATACAACACCCTGTTTATCTGGACCTGTGTACAGGTTTGTTTTCTTCACTATGGCTAACTTTGTCTACCTAAGCTACATTCATCTAGATGAGACAGAGAACCAGTAGCAGGTTTTTGTGAATTTTGAAAATGTGCAATGAAAAACCTTAAAACACAGCAGGGAACTGTTCTTATGCTTATACCAAACATTTCATCCATTAGCCTATACTCCACAAAGCAATGGAGAATCTCTGCATTTTGTAAAAGCTTGATTTTAAGAGTTTAGGCTTCTGCCATAAGAGGATATGGCCTAGTGGTAAGGATCTGGTATTGTGACCGGAAGGTCGCCGGTTCAATCCCCAGACAGGAGGAGACTGAAGTGCCCTTGAGCAAGGCACCTAACCCCCTAACTGCTCCCTGGGCGCCAGTGGATAAGGGCTGCCCACCACTTTGGGCACAAATTCTCAAGCCTAGTGTGTGTGTATGTTTCACTCCATGAATGGGTTAAATGCAGATGTCAAATTCCGTTGTGTGAAAATCACATTGGCAAATTGGTTCATCTTAATATTAGCAGATAGGTTAATTATTAGGTTCTTTCTATTATTTGGTCTAGAGCAGACACTGCCAGACAAACCCTGGCAACAGAACCAGGGCCAAACTCTTGGTGGTGGTGAGGAAAGATGACACCGATGCATCAGCGCCTGCGGAGGCAAATTGCTTCCCTTTAAAGTTGAGTAGTAGCTCATGATTGGCCAGGAAGCCAAATGAATGGGTGACATAGTACTGGCTTAGTTAAACACTGATGAGTGCTGAAGCATTAAGTTTTATTACATAACTTACTCTTCTGCTTTTGTTTTTAGTCTGTCTAGATCCTGTACAGTAGCCCATTTGTTAAACAGTGCAGGGCTGCTAATGCTTTACTACAGAGATAGATAAATGAAAAGAAATGAGTTTACAGCATAACAGTCATAAAAACATTGGAAATAGCTGTAAAGATGATTCTGCTAAAAGCAAGGAGTTACGTCTTTTCGTCTTGCTTGTTTTGATACTGCTCCTTTATGAATGGCAGCTACATCATCCAAAGTAACTGTAGTGGATGCTCTTCACATTTTTTCTTTCAAAATTTCAAAAATGTGCATGACATTTGCAAAACGTTTGGATGGAAAACCGCCAGTGTTTGAATGTGTGTGTGTGTGTGTGTGTGTGTGTGCACGCGGGGGTAGTGAGGCAGGGTTAAATTAGAAGCAGAGACAGACACTGGAGCCAGCGACACATCTCCAGCAGACTATGGAAGCCATTTCACGGTGAAAGAAAACATCTCTTTGTTTCCAGTGGCAGAAATAATGGGGCTGAATGTGAGAGGAGGCACTTTAATGCAATTTGCCTTCATCACCATCAGTAATGGAGAATTGATAGAGGAATTTCTTCTCTTTTTCCATTTAAGAATGCAGAGAGTCAGTCTACACCTTTATTTGTGTGACAGAGCTGTTTTTAGACTGATACAGATTTAAAGGGAGGACTCCAAATAAAGTTGCCTGGCAATATCATGTTTCACGTCTGAAGTTTACTTCATTTGTTGTGTACATTAGCTACAGTGGTAGTCTAGAATAAGCTGAAATAAAAACTGGGGACATTTCCAGTTTGGTGTCATTAAATCATTAAAATAGCCCATTTTTAAAAATATGTAATATGAAAGGTCGTTCAGTTGCAGTTTCTTGCATTTTGGCCATGGTAACTGTTGCACTGTAATCAATGAGCTCTATGCACGACTACCTTCAACTTCTGGTTTTTATAAGCAGGTCATCAAGCAGATAAGACTAAAAATAATACAAGTTATTCTCTCTTTCTGGGTGGCATAGTGGCTTGGTGGTTAGCACGCTCGCCTCTCAGTGCTTTGGAGGTCTTGGGTTCGAGTCCCCATCTGGGTGGAGTTTCCATGTTTTCTCCGGAGTCTCCGGTTTCCTCCCACAGT
>BRDA01054846.1:0-24492 GCA_036984385.1 Crenuchus spilurus | reverse complement strand
ATATATATATATATATATATATAATTGATTACTAGAATTTAAAATGTCTTTATATATTTTATATAATTTAATTTCCCTCCATTTACATAATAAAAATATCTGTAATACAGAATACAGTATTACAGTGGAGTGCTGAAAAATACAGAAAATACAGTATTAACCCGTATATTTATATTACATTACTTAATATTACATTATTATATTTCATTTCATTTACAGGTCACTGTAGATTTACAGTGGTAATGATAATGTCAGCAATTTAATATAAAAATTATTGTACTGTATTTAATGTTAAATATTTTATTTCACTTCATTTAAATAAAAAATAAAGGTGCCACAAAAAGTTCCTTAAGTGATGCCATTGAAGAACCACAGCCTGTTCTATTAATAACCTTTAAAATGTCTGGTTCTTTAATAAAGCATTCTGTATGAAGGCAGTGTGCATATGAAGAACCTTTAAATAATCTACATAAAGGTTCTAGGAAACAATGTTTAATGTTCTTCAAATTCACATCTATAGAAAAAGTTATTTAAGGAACCAGCCTTTAAAAAATCTATTCTAAATAGTTCTGTATAATTCTTCAAAGGAACAGGAGTCTAGAACAGAGCTATATTGTAGTGATGCTTTGGCCGAGTTCTTTATTCAGCTGAGAATGATTAGTAGAGCACAGAGCTTACATACAGAAGGTGAACATACTTATGTTACTACCACCTTTTAAGCTCATTTACAGAAGACATGTCATTTCACTCCACAGATCTTTGTCAAAGTTTACTTCCACTGGACTCCTGTATTTGTTTACAGTAAGGTAAAGTGGAGTTATTTATATGTTCCTGACATTTTAGAAGTACACTTTTCAATCATGTGTAATTGTGGAAATGTGTGATTAAAAACAACTCAGACTGTATTTTAATTCTTTTTAAGTTTAGACTTCCAACCAACACTGTGAGAAACATCTTTAGATTTTAGAGTAAAAACTGTCAAACCACGACTGTAAAACAAAAAAATAAAAAATAAAAACAGTGAAAATACTGTAAATACATATATCAGCTGAAACACCAATTTTTGCATCTTTTAAAAAACAGTTTTGTAGTTTTAGTTTCAGTTACAGTAGAAATACGGTTAATATTTATATATTATCAGACAGAAGTACTATTTTATCTATAAATATATTATTTCAGTCTTATTTCAGTGTTTGTAACTGTGAAATACTGTAAATGCACACTTTAAATCAGCCAAAACACTCATTTTAACATCTTTGTGTTTTGTTACGTATATACAGTAAAGTGTGGAAACAAATCAAATCAAATGTATTTATAAAGCGCTTTTTACAACTGATGTCACAAAGCAGCTTTACAGGGTTAGTAATAACAAACACCAAATCATGAATCCCTAATCCGCTGTGAGCAAGCCAACGGCGACAGTGGCAAGGAAAAATTCCCTCAGAGCTGGAGGAAGAAACCTTGGGAGGAACCAGTAGTGGGACAGGAATGATGATGACAGTGGTAGCAATGATAACGGCCAGAAAGTCCATATGAACTCCAATGTGGGCAGTAGAGTAGGACATCTGGAGAAGGCCACAGTAGTTGGTTGTTGATGAGCAGCTGATCCAGGGAAGCATCATGTAGAGAATAGTAATCAGTCTTCCATCAGCCTTGGACTGGACCGGTGGGCAATCATTCACTCGGAAAAGACAAAAATGGAATTAGTTCTGTTTGGATTTATATGGAATCAAACTCTAACCTTAACCAGATAATCAGGAGTAATAATATCTGCACTGCCACAGTTGGAGGCAGCAAGGTGGCTTGGTTTAGATTAGATTAGCTTCAATTTTTGCCAGAATTTGACCTCCACATTTAACCCATTCGTGCAGTGAACACACACACTAGTGAATGCACTCGGCTCTGAACATGTGCCTGAAGGGGTGCGCAGCCCTATCCATGGTGCCTGGGGAGCAGTTGAGGGTTAGCTGCCTTTGCTCATGACTTGCCCATGGATCGAAGAGCAGATACTTAACCATCAAGCCACGGTTGCCGCTTGGCCTTTAGTATGTTGGCCTCTCAGCACTGAGGACTGGTATTTGAGTCCTTATCTGGGTGGTGTCTCTATGGCTGTGAGTTTCTTATAGTGTCTGGTTTTCTTCCACAGAATGTAAAAGTAGCACATTTATTATAGTCAAATTAGACTGTAGATATTTATACAGAGTATATCTGTATTATTCACTGTAACGTATTATAAACACAATATATGTTGTATATAAAATGTATATTTGCTAAAAAAGCACACTGTAATGTTTTATATATTACAAATGTATATTTTACAATGACATTCTGGCAACCACAGCTGCCAGTATTTTACTGTACACTTTAGTTCTAAAGTCCTCGAATGCAGCCACAGATCTCAGTGCTGGAGGAAAAGAGGCTCACTCTCCTCCCCTCCCGTCTCATTCGGCTCTCTGGGGAAGGGCCCTGTAACGCTGCACTGCTGAGAACTCGCAGCGCAAATGTTAATATAACCCGCCGCATTTCAGCAAAGTCAATAAACAGGGCCACCCAAATATCTAATTAGTGCGGGTGTAGAGGACAGGAAATAGAGCAGTGAGAAGAAGCCCTCCACCACCACCACCACCACCATGGCCAACGGCATCAGCGCCAGCGTCCACAAAACAATTCCCCAAAACTGAAGATATGCGAGATAGTTGATCTTTGGCAAAAGGCCACATACACTCATTGTCCACTTGATCAACTCCGCTGACCATATAGGTGCACAGGAGGATCATTCTCAGTGACACTGATGTGGTGGTGGTGTGTTAGAGCTGCTGGAGATGTTAAACACTGTGACTGTTCACTCTATTAGACACACCTACCTTGTAGGTCTTGTAGATGTAAAGTCAGAGACAGCAGCTCAGCACAGTCTGTGTTGGTCCTCTAGTCCTTCACTAGTGACACTGTTGACTGGTTGGTCACTATTTTCACTCCAGTAGTGACACTGAGGTGTTTATCACACACTAGAGAGATGTCACTGAGAGTGATGCTCTTGCTCTGTGTGGTCCTGATTACTGAAGAATAGGGTGAATCAAGTATGCAGTGAAACATGAACTACAGTCTGTAATTGTATCACTGTAACAACATGCTCCTATATCAGACACGTCATTAGGTGGGGTGTCCAAAAACTTTTGGACACATTGTGTACTTCTAAAAAGAAATGGAAAAAGAAGGATAGGTGGGTGTAGAAAAAAATTATTGAATTTTTTTCCCCCCAGACTTCTAAGACAATGTTATGATTGAAAGGATCTCAGTGTGGGGTAAGTGTAGCTGGATCTAGCATGGATTTAAAGCCCTGAGCTCCACAAACAGATGCTATAGAGCTGCTGAACAAGGCCCCAGTGCCGGAGCTTCAGCTGAAACAGCACTCAGCTGGACACTACCGTACTGTTAGAAGGAGATGGAGTGAAATTATTGACCTTAGGGATTTTGAACGCTGTGAAGAAAAGGCTCTTTGTTTCCGACCTGTAGCGGAGGGTCCAACTTTCTCTGACATATACGGGTCTAGTATGTTTGGAAGCAGAACCTGTTCTGATAACGGTGATGCAGCTAATGAGTAACCTCCAGAAGACTCTTGGAAATTTATATTAGTTTTCATTTCTCACACAAACGAATGAGGTGAAGACGTTTAAAGTGTCTGAGCACCTTAATGTGTTTGTTGTTCATGAGGCAGGTTTGTAGCTTCTCAATCTGAAGGAGTTCAGGTGAAGTGTGCAGCAGCGTTTAGCTGTTCCTTGAAAAACAAGGGGGCAGTCGTAGCCTAGTGGTTAAGGATCTGGTCTGGTGACCTGAAGGTCGCTGGTTCGATCCCCGGCCAGGTCATGACTGAAGTGCCCTTGAGCAAGGCACCTAACCCCCAATTGTAAGTCGCTTTGGATAAAAGCGTCTGCTAAATGCCTCAAATGTAAATGTAAAACTGTCCAGGCCAGAGTGTGCACAATTTACTTTCACTTTCATATTTTTCCTTTCCACAGGTGAAATCATTGTTCTGGGGCATCAACTGGTGTAGATCCCACCCAATATCAGAAAGAGTAACCCAAAAATTACATTAGCGATGGGAGAAACGCTTTTACTTTGAAAGTGCGTCTGAACCTGTTGTGTTGGGTGAGGCTGGGTCTTTCTTTAGCTGTTGTTAAGGCTTGTGTTCAGGTGCATGTTCAAGAATATCCTCCAATCACCAGCTTTACTGGCCAGAGCGTTCACCTCATTGCATCTGGTTTACATTAGCTTTCACCAGCTTTGAACATGGGGTCAGTAACAAGAGCACAAAAAATAGCAACAATGGCTAATTATAGCTGTATAGTCTGATTATGGTAACATACTAGGAGTTTGGCTTAGCTAACATTAACATGAACTCTGCTCAGTTCACATCAAGGGACATTAGACTCTGGCCGTGTCCCAAACTGCACACTGCCACACTAAATAGTATATTTAAAATCGTACTTTTAGAAGTGTGTTATTTGGGACATAGCCTCACTGTCTGATGTTAGTCTTGTCTCAGTCTTGTAATGTAATAAGCAGAAGTACAGATCTTGATGTATTTTGTCTATTACCTCATTACCCTGTTGCTCCTGTGATCATTATAGAGGTGAACTGGTTCAATGTGGTGTGTCAATTGCTGTGTACTACTTCCTGGAGTCACCCTTCCATTCTCAGAGCGCTTTCACTACAGGAGCTCTATACCTCACAAAGATGCTAATGAGAGGCGATGCTGCCACCACCATGCTTCACCTGGTACCCTATTATTATGAGCTTTTGGACATCACATACTTTGTCCATGATGATGGTTTTACACTCTGATAAAACTGACTGATGTGCTCACTTATTTATACCTGCAATAAACACTGTCACATGACATCTGTGATGTCCTGAGTTCATTCCAATCCAGTGGTGGTCATGATTTTCTGATATGACCACGTTAAACCCACTCAGCATTCAAAATAATTTCCAGTGTCCTAAACCATGTCAACTAATCTCAGAGACCTGCATAAAGATCAGGAGGCATTTAGGTGACTATTGAGTTGTAGTGTGTTTGCAAACTTCAGAGCTGTCTATATGGGCATTGTAGAGGTTCAACTGAGGTCAAGAAGTTTCATGTCTGCATGAGCACCTTAATGTGCTCTTTGTTTATCTGGCAGGTTTGTAGAAGATCAATCTTCAGACAGAAAACATATAATACACGAGAAGAGGTTAAGAGATGCTCTCCGAAGATTCTCCAGAGACACTTCTGACATTGTTTACTGATGTCAATCAGTTTGGTTCACCAGTCAGACTCTCTCATAGCTTTGCCATAATTGCCACTGCCGCCCAACAGAGTCCCTCCCTCGACACATTGGGATGACGAGGCAGTGCATACCATTGATGGATTTTTATCCCTTCCATCAAACCTAACCCTGTCCTTCTTTCTTTTTAAATGAAGCATTTACGCGTCCCGTTTCCACTTGTTCTGGGAACGGCACACCGTCATTAGCCCGGCCGAGGCAGGGACCACCCAGGCTCGCGGTGGCCTCAGAGATATTTAGCCAGCTAATTGCGCAAGGCAGTGGGAGCTTTGATAAGCGAGGAGAGGCCCTCTCCTGGGAGCTGGGCCACTTTCATGGTGTGACGGGGTTAGCCTGATAACTGCATGAAAGCTGCTCAGACGTTTCGCGGGCGCTGGCGGGCCAGGCTCATTCGCGGCCACGGTGAGCGGCCGAACATCATGGGGCTAGTTAGTTAGCATAAACACGCCACTTAGCATAACTACCTTAGGGAGCCACAAAGCTGTTTGGGGAAGATACTGCGTAGCGGAGTTCAATAAACAATGCAGCTAATGACCTCATGATTTTATGGGAGCAAAGGGTCTTTGGGGAGGCTTTTCTTGAGAGCAATGTGACTGAGATGAAATTTTAGCTCGAGTCTACTTACAGACATCACAGCTGTGAGACTTTGTACTATGTCATCAACAGCCTGAACACAAGCTTAGGTTTAACACTCTGTATCAACCTTTGGACTCAACATATTTGGGTTTATTGTCCCCTCTAGATAATCTAACAGATATTCTCTTTATTTACTGACCATCTGCTGAAACTCAGCAGACACTTAACAGTGTTAAGACTGCTGTTAAGACCAGAATTAGGCTTAGGGTTTCAGCTGAGGTTAAAGTTTAAGACCTGCATTACAGTTAAGACCATATTTAGGGATAGGGTTAGGTTTTGGATTGAGGTTTAGGGGTTATGTTTAAGACCATCATTAGAGTTAAGACCATATTTAACTTAGGTTTAATGGTTAGGCTTAGGACCAGCATTAGATTAGGACCAGATTTATTTTAGGCTTAAGACCAGCATTAGAATTGCAACCAGATTTTTATTTAGACTTACTTTAGATCAGTCAAAACATGTTTGGAGTCAAAATTTTACTTAGAACTGAAACTGTAAGGCTAACATGGCTAACACTAGATGCCAATAGTCACCAAAACATTTATTTCTGCACAAATCATCAAAACCTTCATCAAACCACACCCAAATATTGGATAAGATACTGTGGACTATTACAATGAATAAACCCTCATAGCTACAGGCAGCTAATACTGGCAGCACAATTGTTTGGTATTTTTAAAGCTCATACTGTGTCCTAAACTACAAGTTTGTGAGACCGATGAGTTCGGGGTGAAGCACATTGTGACAGAAATTGTTGAGCTATTTTGGTGACTACTGCATTTTAGTGTTTATTAACCATGTTCACCTCAAATGTCCAGATCTAAGCAACAATTCCAATCATGTCTTAGCTGATGGACTGAATCTGGAATAAATGGAGAATGTAGTTATGATTTTGGCATGAACCATGACTCTAATAATGGTTTCTAATGGTGTACTGGTTGACCACAGTGTCCTGACGTGGCTCTGATACCAATACCCTCTCAGGGCAGGGGATGGGTCAAGGGGAACTTCACCTCCCCGTGCCAATGGCCATTGTGCCGGCTCCACTTCCACTTGTTTGTCTTGCTTTTTCCCCACGGGCCGCCAGCCAGCCACACAGGAAACGAAGATTGCAAATACTTCACTTATTTAAAGAACCCAAAAAAATAACTCTGGAATAACTGGAATGACTTATTGCATTGGACCACACTAGTGCTGGCCCTGAAAAATGCAATTTAAAAGGCATGTTAGACTACAACCACTCAGTTCTGTTGTGATCATGTTCATAACACCATCGTTGAAAGGCAAGAACTTACTATACCAGACTCCTCACAAACACAAGGATTATACTTACATATCTCTAATTGAGTGATGACAGGATGTTAGTCTAAATATCTAATATTTCTCATTTTGAGACCATTTTTAAGAGAATTAGTCACCCAGAAATCATATTTACCCCAGCTTGTTTTTGGGATCTAAATTTCACATACAACTGCTGTGGAGCTGTGATGCTAACATGGCTAGATATCAATAATCACCTACATACATATGTACCTACACAATACATGTGTAAAAATGACAGATCCTCACAGACTAATGGATGTGGTTTAGGACGCTGTATGACTTACTCTGAACTATAAAATGAATAAAACCTCACTGGTGTTGGCAGCTACTTCAGATAGCACAATATTTTAGTATTTCTTAAAGCTCATACTGTGTCCTGAACCATGTCCACCAGTTTTGGAGACATTCTGTAACATCTGAATGAGGTTTAGATGATGTATGTTTTACCGAAATTACTATTGTAATCACTATTTCAATATGGTGACTATTGAGTTCTAGTGTTTAGTTAAAATCTCACAACTCTAAAATAAAGAAGCAGAATCTGCATTTGAAACATGTCTTCTCTGATCAAATATGTCTGGGTTAAAAAATATTTCATTAATTGTCTTTGTTGGTAGATTTCAGATGTTTCAAGATAAAATGTATAGAGAGGTCTAGTTCTAAATCAAATAACCATATTTTGCACATACAACATTCTTTAATTTCTGATTAGACTAGAAGTAAAATGTTTTTACTTGTTATCTGTTACTTTGGGTTGAAGTTTCACAGTGTGGCAAAACATTAATATATATATATGTATATGAAATACAATAGATTCATTTACATAACAATGACATTAATTTGGCTTGAGAATGATTTATTTTAATTTTCTCATTTGTGATGTTTAGTGTGAATAATCTCAATAAACACTATTAATCACTAGAATAAGAGAGATTCATCTGTAAATAACCTCATTAAACACTATTAATCAGTAGAATAGGAGATATTAGTCCATAAACAACCTCAATAAACACTATTAATCACTAGGAGATATTAGTCCATTAACAGCATCTGTGACACTACCGTATTTCACCTTTCTACGATTGAAGATTAAACATTTGGAGCAGCAGTGTTTGTGGATTTTCCACAAAGATAGAAATATAATAAAAAAAATAAAAAATTTTAACCAATTAAACACCGCTTAATGAACAATCAGTGGAACAATATAATAAATGTAATTCAACATCACTACTGAATGAGGATAAAGTGGGTCCAAGGTTTTCAACATTTCATCTGTTGTAAAGTGCCTGATGATAACAAAAGAAATATTTCCCATAAGATATAACATAAATCCAATTAATCAGACACTCCAAAATATTAACAAAAATAAATTTTGTCTAGAATAATTATAGTTTTACAAACAGAACACAAAGAGAAATAAATACAAAAATGAAATGAATAAATAAATATTTAACATCACTCTTACAGGTTTACGCTCTGTTTTAGAGTGTGCCATTATGGTCCAGCTCGCAGATTTTGTTTTGTACTCCTATTCACTGGGGTGTTTTTTTATCTTTATTAATGAGAAATAAAACCAGATAAACAATGAGAAACAAAGCCAGAGAAACAATGAAAAACAAAGCCAGGAAAACAATGAGAAACAAAGCAAAAAAACAAAGCCAGAGAAACAATGACAAAAAAACAGAGAAACAATAAGAAACAAAGCCAGAGAAGCAATGAGAAACAAAGCCAGAGAAGCAATGAGAAATAAAACCAGAAAAGTAATGAGAAAAAAAGTCAGAAAAACAATGAGAAACAAAGCCAGAGAAACAATGACAAACAAAGCCAGAAAAGCAACGAGAAACAAAGCCAGAGAAACAACAAGAAAGAAAGAAAGTCAGAAAAACAATGAGAAACAAAGCCAGAGAAACAGTAAGAAACAAAGCCTGAGAAGTAACAAGAAACAAAGCCAGAGAAGCAATTAAAAATAAAACCAGAGAAGCAACAAGAAACAAAGGTAGAGAATAAATAAGAAACAAAGACAGAGAAGCAATGAGAAACAAAGTCAGAGAAACGAGAAACAAAGCCAGAGAAACAATGAGAAACAAAGCCAGAGAAACAATGAGACAAAGCCAGAGAAAAAATAAGAAACAAAGCCAGAGAAACAACAAGAAACAAAACCAGTGAAGCAATGAGAAACAAAAACCAATAGAAGCAATGAGAGACAAAGCCTGAGAAAAAATTAGAAACTAAGCCACAGAAACAATAAGAAACAAAGCCAGAGAAGCAACAAGAAACAAAGCCAGAAAAACAACGAGAAACAAAGCCAGAGAAGCAAATAAAACCAGAAAAGCAATGAAAAATAATCATTAGACACAAGAAGTCAGTGAAACAATGAGAAACAAAGCCAGAGGAACAAAAAGAAACAAAACCAGAGAAATAATGACAAACAAGCCAGAGAAGCAACAAGAAACAAAACCAGAGAAACACAGCCAGAGAAGCAACTAGAAACAAAAACAGAGAAACAACGAGAAACAAAGCCAGACAATCAATAAGAAAAAAGCTAGAGAAACAATGAGAAACAAAGCCAGAGAAGCAACAAGAAACAAAACCAGAGAAACAAGATACAAAGCCAGAGAAGCAAAAATAAAAACAAAACCAGAGAAACAATGAGAAACAAAGCCACAAAAACAACAAGAAACAAAGCTAGATCAACAATAAGAAACAAAGCCAGAAAAACTATGAGAAACAAAGCCAGAGAAGCAAATAAAACCAGAAAAGCAATGAGAAATAAAGTCAGTAAAACAATGAGAAACAAAGCCAGAGAAACAATAAGAAACTAAACCAGAAAAGTAATGAGAAAAAAAGTCAGAAAAACAATGAGAAACAAAGCCAGAGAAACAATGACAAACAAAGCCAGAAAAGCAACGAGAAACAAAGCCAGAGAAACAACAAGAAAGAAAGAAAGTCAGAAAAACAATGAGAAACAAAGCCAGAGAAACAGTAAGAAACAAAGCCTGAGAAGTAACAAGAAACAAAGCCAGAGAAGCAATTAAAAATAAAACCAGAGAAGCAACAAGAAACAAAGTTAGAGAATAAATAAGAAACAAAGACAGAGAAGCAATGAGAAACAAAGTCAGAGAAACGAGAAACAAAGCCAGAGAAACAATGAGAAACAAAGCCAGATAAACAATGAGACAAAGCCAGAGAAAAAATAAGAAACAAAGCCAGAGAAACAACAAGAAACAAAACCAGTGAAGCAATGAGAAACAAAAACCAATAGAAGCAATGAGAGACAAAGCCTGAGAAAAAATTAGAAACTAAGCCACAGAAACAATAAGAAACAAAGCCAGAGAAGCAACAAGAAACAAAGCCAGAAAAGCAACGAGAAACAAAGCCAGAGAAGCAAATAAAACCAGAAAAGCAATGAAAAATAATCATTAGACACAAGAAGTCAGTGAAACAATGAGAAACAAAGCCAGAGGAACAAAAAGAAACAAAACCAGAGAAATAATGACAAACAAGCCAGAGAAGCAACAAGAAACAAAACCAGAGAAACACAGCCAGAGAAGCAACTAGAAACAAAAACAGAGAAACAACGAGAAACAAAGCCAGAGAATCAATAAGAAAAAAGCTAGAGAAACAATGAGAAACAAAGCCAGAGAAGCAACAAGAAACAAAACCAGAGAAACAAGATACAAAGCCAGAGAAGCAAAAATAAAAACAAAACCAGAGAAACAATGAGAAACAAAGCCACAAAAACAACAAGAAACAAAGCTAGATCAACAATAAGAAACAAAGCCAGAAAAACTATGAGAAACAAAGCCAGAGAAGCAAATAAAACCAGAAAAGCAATGAGAAATAAAGTCAGTAAAACAATGAGAAACAAAGCCAGAGAAACAATAAGAAACTAAACCAGAGAAATAATGAGAAACAAGCCAGAGAAGCAACAAGAAACAAAACCAGAGAAACAAAGCCAGAGAAGCAACAAGAAACAAAACCAGAGAAACAATGAAAAACAAAGCCAGAGAAACAATGAGAAAAACGCCAGAGAAACAATGAGAAACAAAGCCAAAGAAGCAACAAGAAACAAAACCAGAGAAACAACGAAAAACAAAGCCAGAGAAACAATAAGAAAAAAGCCAGAGAAACAATGAGAAACAAAGCCAAAGAAGGAACAAGAAACAAAACCAGAGAACCAATGAGAAACAAAGCCAGAGAAACAATGACAAAAAAAAAGCCAGAAAACAACGAAGGTGTGGGTGCAACATTTTTGCAACATTTGTGGCATGTCACATGGGCACACTGACAAAACCAGGCGGATGAATTATAACTGAGACTTTATTTCCCTGAAAAAATGTTGTTAACATAACCAAACATAACCAAATTGTACGCTAACCAGGGCAAACACTATCCGAGGTTCCATTGTACTTTAAATTAGCTAGATTTTCAAAAGAGGTGTGTATTTTTTTACTTCAGGGTTGGTGTCCCCATGGAACCCCTTTAGTATTAAATTACCAAGACTCTGACTCACACTCCAGCAAATAGCAAAGGTTTCTACAGCCGTAACTGAGTGTAATAACGTCACATTACTGCTTACTGCTGAGTGGGGTTATCGTAAGGTGTTAAAAATGAAAAGGACACAACACTGCGCTTGCACCAATATTGTCCTTCCATTATGTGAGGATTATAGCGGTTCAGTACTGGCTTAGAGTCTGGGGTGGCACTAGCTCTGTTAGGAAGCACTGTTTTGCACAGAAACACAACCCAGGTTACAACAATAAGCCCAGCATTCAGTATGGTACTGCACTAGTTCAGAAACAACCCCCCCCCCTTTACAGCAGAACACTGGTGGGAACAAAATGAGCATTAGTACATGGTTACCATTACATGAACCACCAGCGTGTTTGTTTACATTCGCTGGCTGTGTGATAATCTGGCAGATTAGCAGTGAGGGTCTTTATTTCATCTGAGTGATGGACTGCTGTGTTTTTATGAGCTAAAGTGCTGCCGGGGCATTTGATATGACTACTGAGACAAGACCCAATGTCCCAGTTTTTTTAAATGACACATGTAGGCCTTTAATGACCATCCATCCATCCATAAAAATACAATAAAATAATAAACAAAATGTTAATTTAAATACTCTACACTTAATTGTAATATTCTAGTAGTATTAATAACACAATTCATATAAACTCAGCTTATTATTCACTCAACATTGATGCTATTTGATATCTGTTGATATATACTGGAATTCTGATTTTCATGAGCTACTGAGCTACTAATGTAATTTAATGTATTACGAATATATATATATATATATATATATATATATATATATATATATATATATATATATATATATATATATACATACTGTATATATCAAATATAAACACATCATAATTAATAGCACACAACATTAAAAGTAATATTAATTACAATTAGTTATTATCAATATTAATATTACTATGTTAATAATACATTAATCTGTATATTAATGTCTGGTTGTTTAAAAAAGTATATTATAATCTCTGTGAATGTGAGAAATCTATGTAGGTTCTATTTAAGAATGTGAGGTGGTATGTAAGTTCTTCAGGTCTTTAAAGTACTCTTTATCTTATATATAGTCCAGCAGCATGCTAAATGGTTCCATTTAACCATGGAACCATTTAACACAGCAGTGTGTTAAATAGTTCTTTAAGGAGCTCCTATGGCATTACCCAAATCAGTTATTTAAAGAATGTAGAATAATTTTAAGGTAAACCTAATGTGTCTGTTAACTGGAGCACCAGCAGAGGGCAGTCTACAACGCATAGCACAGAATGTGCCCATCTGTGAACCTCAACTGACCAAACAAATTGATATTTTATTCTGTGTCTACAGTCAGCAGAAACATCAGCTACATAAACTATGTTTATAATAATTTGTATAATATAAACAACAACAGTACTAACAATGATAATGCATTAATGTAATAATCATAACAGTACTCATAATTATAACAACTTTCAAAATAGTTATCAATGACAATCACTAAAAAGAAATTTATCAAATTATCAGTAAAAAGTAGTAATTAGTAAGAAATTACTGAATTATAATAAGTAAATGTGAGGATCATATACAGTCTTAAAAAGAAGACTATGTAATGGTTCTTTTGGGATAACTCTGAAAACACTGGGACAGTATGGAACATGCAAATAACCTGCAGTGTTTCTTACATCTCTTTTGACTTTTTTATTTCAGGTAGTAAGCATCCAAGATATTTAATGTTTTCTCTGGTCAACTTTTGTTAATGTACATCCATTCCTGAATTTCAGACTGACAACACATTCTGAAGAAAGTTGGGTCAATTATGCTTAGTGCTAGTAATGAGGTAAAATGATTTGATACAAAAGCAATATCCATGAAAGTCTGAGTGTCAGGGTTATTTTCAATAAAAATTAATATATCCTGTCCCACGGTTTTGAAGTTGACACTGTTTTATTCCCAGATTGTTCTGTCTGATTGTGTGGGATACCATAGCAACTGCCTGGCAACCACCTAGAAACACAATAGCATTAACTTAGCAAACACTATAGCAGCCATTTAGCAACACCATAGCAACCACTTAGCAACACCATATCAACTGCTTAGCAAAACCATACCAACCAATTAGCCACACTACAGCAACCAATTAGCAACACCACAGCAACCACTTAGCAACACCATAGCAACCATTTTGCTTGGAAGTGGTTAAACTTCCACATTTCCTTCAGGAAATACACTTTTCTAGTTTGAAAAGTTCCTGTCCAGAAAATCCTTTGTGCAGTAAAGAATACTCATTCTTCCTTGATATCTGTGATGGCTCCTGTTGTGCCTCAGGCACAGCCAGCCTATCCCGCCTACTGGACCAATTATCCAACGCACTGCTCTTCAGATCATCCTCTCTCTCTCTCTCTCTCTCTCTCTCACACACACACACACACACACACACACACACACACACCTACACACACACACACACACACCTACACACACACACTGGAAGCTGATGCTTATCGAGTCTCCCACGCCTGCTCCATAAATTGTCTCATCCTGTGAGGCACCAGTGGGTGTCTTCATTTAAGTTGCCATAGTATCTCCCACATCAGTTTGATATGTGTTGTAAGTTGTTCAAGTCATGTTACACCCTTAACCCCTGACTGCAGGTCATCTTAGAAATGCACATGAATAATCCAGGTTGGCAGAAGATCAGCTTTTAACAGACTTCTAAACAGTGCAGAAGGAAGGAGGAAGGTGTTTAGAAATCTGACAACTATGGGAGTGTAAAAGCCTTTGGGCTGTTAATATATCTGAGCAGGATGCTCAAGTGGTAACATATAGGCCCACTTTAGTCCTTCTCTAGATGTAGTCTGGAACAGCAGACACTTTGATTTTGCTTAGGACACCCCTTGAATGAAATAAGAAATATGTTTTAAATATAAGAAATTCATTTGAAAATATGTATATCTTGCAGGTAATAACAGATGATGACTGGAGTTAACAAGATATGAGACAGGAGTGAGCCAGTCACAGCTGCAGGCAATAACAGCTGATGACTTAAGATATTGAGTTAGAAGACAAGAGTGAGCCAGTAACAACTGCAGGCAGTAAGAATTGATAACTGAAGTTAACAAATTAGGAGACAGGAATGAGCCAGTCACAGCTGCAGGCAGTAACAGTTGATAACTGAAGTTAACAGGTTAGGAGACAGGAGTGAGCCAATCACAGCTGTAGGCAGTAACAAATGATAACTGAAGTTAACAGGTTAGGAGACAGGAGTGAGCCAATCACAACTGCAGGAAATAACAGCTTATGACTGAAGTTAATGAGTTATGTGAAAGGAGTGATCCATTGACAACTACAGGCAGTAACAGCTAATGACTAAAGTTAACAAGTTAGGATACAGGACCGAGCCAGTCACAGCTGCAGGCAATAACAGATGATGTCTAGAGTTAACAAGTTATGATATAGGAATGAGTCAGTCACAGCTGCAGGCAATATTAGCTGGTGATGGAATTAACAAGTTAGGAGAAAGGAGTGAGCCAGTCACAGCTGCAGGCAATAACAGATAAGGACTGGCATTAGCGAATCAGAGGAGCTCAGCAGAAATCCATACAGCATTGAGGCATCCCTTTCCAATTAAACATTTTAATAGCCTTCACACATGTTTCTATGCAGCACCAAAATGTTTTCCATTGCTGTTATACCACTTTTCAGTTCTAGATTGATTCTATTTGCTAATTATACATAGAACCATCAATCAAACTCAAAAGATACATCATTTAGGATCAGCCTACATTGAAATGAAGATGAAGGTAGATACTAGGCGAGCTCTTAGATGGAACCTTGTATCAAATTCCACACATTCATACCAAATGACTTGCTAATGTGGAATATCCAAGATTGTCAAAATAGACATGAAATATTGCATCCATCTAGACATGAACCAGAATAATTTTCCCCGGTATTTATTCTTCTCTGCATGCAAATGTCTATTAATGCTCTGGTCTTCAGAACAGTGTCATATTTATTGAGTCTGAGAGAATGACAAAACCAGACCACCCTGTTTTCAGTACCTAATGCAAGCTGACTAGAAAGCATGCAGCCATCCCAGAGTGCTTTTAGGAGTTTCATCTAGTCTACGGTCCTTGGGCATTCTTCTGGAACATGACTCACTTAGTTGGAAAACAGAAATAAGCTTGCCATGATAAACATCTTCCTCCTTCTTTGTACAAGAATGGGTCCTGTGACAGTCATACTGAACTGCCCTGAATGTTTCATAAATAACCTTAAATTCAACATATCTGATCTGAAATCAGCCGTGATGAAGGGAGAACATATCAGGAACAAACTGATATCAAACAGTTAGGAGAACATCTTCTGTCTGAACATTGCTTTTATGAGTGTAGGTGTGGGCTGCTATCAGATAGGCTACAACAGTGGGAGGATGCAAATGACAGCTTTGTTAAATCACTCAGAGGCTAGATACTCAATACGGACAAAAGTATCTGCTAATTCATCGTTTGTCCTGAAATCAAAAGTTTGTCCTCATTGCCAGCTCCACCGTCTCATCCCAAAAGTATTGGATAGAACAGAAAACACAGTTCCAGAATGCTGGGGGGTTTTATACACTTCCATCCCATACCTGGTGCCAACAGGTTCACCAGAGATCCTTGTTCTATTGGTACTACTTCTCTACAGGGACTACACCAGCTGTGTGTGCATTTGTACACTTTAAACTAACTGAATGTATTCATTACAAGGGCTGTCCACAAACATTTGGACATTTTCCCGCTATAACAGCTATGAATCACTACGATGCCACCCATATACACATATCTAATGCTCCTCACTAAAGGTTTATCACACCCAAGTATTTGTCCACTGCAATTTGAGGCATTTTGTGGCTTGAGCTTGTATGCACATGTTCCTGCATTAGACGTCCCTTATAAACAAGGTGTCAACATTTTGGCTCAGTGCTAAGCCCTTATTTTGGTCGTGTCTGTGTCACTCTTACATAATAGCAACTGTGTAATGCACTCTTACTCACTTCCCCATTAACTGTTTGGCTACAGAGAGCACACTCAGTATCCCTTTGATCCATTGACCATGTACTACATGCATGCAGTAGTTCTACAAGTTTTCTGTATACTCACGCTCGGAGACACATTAGTCTGTATGTTCACGCTGCTCTTCAATGTTCAGGACCAGAGCAGGAGGATCAATCTTAGTGACACTGATGTGGTGGTCTGTTAGTGTGTGTCAGTGGATCAGACACAGCAAAGCTGCAGATGTTTAAACACCTTAGTGACTAGTCACTGTGTACAACAAGCAGTCCACTATATCATGACTCATAAGTGTTACAAGTGTGTTACAAACAAAACAAAACAAGAGTTGTACAGATATTTTAGTCAATAGTTAGCATAACTATATATATATATTCCACTAATTTTATGTAGTCTGTCAATTGGAATTATCATGTTAATTAGTGTCAGACTTCCACATAACATACATACACGTTATACTTATATAGCGCCTTTCTAGACACCCAAGGACGCTTTACAATCAACACACTCCATTTACACACACTGGTGAGAAGCGGCAGCCAATCGCGCACAGCGTACTCTCATCCGGAAGCGACTGTCCACCTGGAGGACTGCATCGAGCACTAGGGGGATCACCCAGGACAGCGTGCCAACCATATCTGGGCATACATACATACTTACATACATACATACATACATTCATACACACAACAGGGTAATTTTAGAGTATCCAATCCACCTGATCTCCATGTTTTTGGACTGTGGGAGGAAACTGGAGACCCCGGAGAAAACTCAGATATGGACTTGAACCCAAGACCTCAGCGCTAAGAGGCGAATGTGCTAACCACTAACTGCCACATAACTTCCACACTCTGCACTTTAAGCATATTTCATTCTCTCATTTTCTACACTTGTGTCCTCCAATGTGTGTGTGTGTGTGTTACAGTAAGTGTGTGTGTATGATGTGTATGTACTGATGTTTTCGATCTGTATTATTACATATTACAAGCCACTGGGAGACCAAAAACATATTCCTTGTATGAGCAAATGGGTATGAGTATGAGTACCTGGCCTATAAACTCTGACTCTGATTCTGCACTGGGCTTTAAGGTTTGTCTCTTTTTCACTACATTCTCAACATTTGAGTCCACTCAGGACTGTTTATGTTTGGCTGATGAGATCAGTGCTGTGTGTAGGGGGGTTGGCCAGGTTTTGTTGGGCAGCGCCGGCTCTGTTTGCCTGAACGGCTCTGCCTCTGGATTTCAAGAGAGAGTTTCTGGGGACTTGTTCAGGATGTGGAGTCAGAGGGGTCCAGCAGGGAATTCCTCTCTCGCCCCTCGCTCCGAGCTTTGTTTGGCCAGCCGGGAGAGCAGTAGTGAGAGACTGTGTGGTCCTGCGACTATTAGTTTGTTTAGAGAAGTTAACACTGCTCTCTGTGCAGGGCCTGCAGAGCACATACCAGCACCTCTCTCTCACTCCCCCTGCACCTCTCTCTTTGTCTCTCTCTCTCTCTCTCTTTCTCTCTTTCTCTCTCTCTCTCTATCTCTCTCTCTCTCTCACACACTCTCACACCCCTTGCACCTCTCTCTCTCTCTATCTATCTATCTCTCTCTCTCTCTCTCTCTCTCTCTCTCTCTCTCTCACACACTCTCACACCCCCTGCACCTCTCTCTCTCTCACACACACACATACAGTCTCTCTCTCTCACACACACACACACACACACTCTCTCTCACACTCTCACTCCCCCTGCACCTCTCTCTCTCTCACACACACTCTCACTCCCCCTGCACCTCTCTCTCTCTCTCACACTCTTACTCCCCCTGCACCTCTCTCTCTCTCTCACACATACACTCTCACACACACACACACACACACACACATTCACTCTCTCTCACACACACTCTCTCCCTGCACCTCCCCCCCTCTCTGTGTGTGTCTTTCTCTCACTCACTCTCACACTCACTCTCCCCCTGCACCTCTCACTCTCTCTCTCTCACACACACACTCTCTCTCTCCTGCTGCACCTCTCTCTCACTCTCTCTCACACTCTCTATCCCCCTGCACCTCTCTCTCATTCACTCTCTCTCTCACACTCTCTCCCCTGTACCTCTCTCTCACTCACTCTCTCTCACTTTCACACTCTCTCACCCTACACCTCTCTCACTCACTCTCACACTCTCTCTCCCCCTGTACCTCTCTTTCACTCACTCTCTCTCTCACTCCCCCTGCTCCTCCCTCTCACTCAATCTTTCTCTCACACTCTCTCTCCCCCTGTACCTCTCTCTCATTATCACACTCTCTCTACCCCTGCTCCTCTCTCTCACTCATTCTCTCTCACTCTCACACTCTGTCTCCCCCTGCACCTCTCTCTTTGTCTGTCTCACTCTCACACTCTCTCTCCCCCTACCCTCTTTCTCACTCTCACACTCTCTCTCCCCTGCACCTTTCTCTCTCTCTCTTTCTCTCTTTTTCACTCTCTCTCGTTCCCCCTGCATCTCTCTCTCTCTCTCAAGTTCCAGTTCAACAGAGCTTTATTGGCATGAATGTAATAAGATACACTATAGCTAAAGCAAATAACAGAAAACACATCAATCTAACAGAAAGATGACTTTAAACATATAAATACATTCATAAGAACAGAAGTTATTTACAGGATTAATGAATATTATTAATGTTAATTGATAAGAAGATGAAATAAGAGATGTTATATATGTGTATTAATCAGTAATAAATTAGTAATAATTAGTAATATTGAGTTAAATATTGTTATTGTGTCCATACTGGTTGTCCCTCAGGTTGTGTGACAGTCTGTAACATATTGAGCTGCGAGTGTGATCAGCTCCCTCTTTTCTCCCAATTTGTACCGGAGCTTCTGAGAGTCAGTGTAGAGCTGGAACTCAGGACAGGCTCGACTTGCTCTCTGATAGAACCGGGTTCTGACAAACTCGTACTTAGAGCACTCAGTTAGGAAATGCAGCTCTGTCTCCACCACAGAGAGCTCACAGTGAGAGCACTGCCTGGCCTCTCTGGGTGACCAGATCTGTGTGACAGCCAGTTTCTATGGCCAAACTGTGCTCACTGAGTCTGTACATAGTGAGGATCCTCACCTGTGATGACTGTGAGGTATGTGGCCAGAGTGTAGCCTTGGCAGACTGTAACGGGTATTTCAAAATTTATAGATTTCTTAATGGCAAACAGAGCTCTCCTTGCCTTCTCTCTGAGCTCCTTCACAGAGTAGCTGAAACTTCCTGTGGAGCTAATAGTTATGCTCAGATATGTGTATGATTTAGTGTGATTGACGTTGGTGTTGTTAATTGTAAAATTGTGATTAGGCTGATAATTAGACCTCCTCTGAAATGTCGTTATTTTTGTTTTCTGCTGGTTTATCTTTAGAGCCCAGGTTTGGCAGAACTTCTTTAGCACATTTAAGCTTTCCAACAAGGTCATCTGCATATAGAAAGCACTTAATTTTGGTGTCCCCTAAAGAGAGGCTGGGTACTGAGTCACACTGCTCCAGTGTTTCAGCCAGTTCATTAATGTACACATTAAAGAGGGCAGGGCTCAGGCTGCAGCCCTGTGGTACTCCTCGAGACTGTGGAAAGAACACCGTTCTCAGTGTTCCCACTTTCACTGCACACTTACACAGTAAATCTGCCAGTGCTAAATCAACACTATTAGAGTTAAATTAGCACTGAGAGTGTTACATTTTGACACCCTCAGTGTTAATTTAACTCTAATAGTGTTGATTTAACAGTGGTAGATTTACTGTGTACTGTGAGAGTACATTGATTAAGTGATGTCATATGTCCTCCCCCCCCACCGCTTTAAGTCTGTAGAACAACCCTGAGTGCCACATGGAGTCAAACGCTTTTTGAAAATCTACAAAACAAGCTAAGATTGTGTCTTTGTTGTGATTTACATATTTATTAATCAGTGTGTGGAGGGTGAAAATATGGTCAGAGGTTCTGTGTTTGGGTAAGAAGCCGATCTGGGTCCTGCTCAGGATGTTATGGTCAGTGAGGTAGTTTGTGAGTCGAGTGTTGAGGATGCTACAGAAGACCCAGGTTGCTGTAAACAGATATGCCTCTGTAGTTGTTTGAATCATATTTATCACCAGATTTGAATATGGGGGTGATGAGACCCTCGTTTCAGACGAAGGGGAAATGTTCTGTATTTAAAATAAGGTTGAAGAAGTTTAGGATGGCCACTTTTAATTTAGAATCTGTGTTTATTAGCATTCCATTTAAGATGCCGTCTGTACCGCAGGCTTTTCTGGGCTGGAGGTCTCTGAGCTGTTCCTCTAACTTGGACTCTGTGAGGGGGAAGTCCAGTGGGTTCTGATAGACTTTGATCTATTTTTTTAGTCTTTTTCTATTTAATGATTTCCAGTTCTGCCAGAATAGAGTTGATTGAACTCTACAGGTTGTGTATTTGTTGTGTGTATTTGTACTTCTTAATTTTGAGTGTGGGTTTATATTCTCTCAGCACCTCACAGTATTTAGTGCGTAACTCCTGATTGTGTGGTTCCCAGTGTTTCTGATTTCAGACTTCATTTCTCTTTATCTTGCAGTCCTGATCAAACCCTTTATCTGATTGGATTTTACTTGATTTGTTTTTCCTGATGGGCAGATTAGATATTTGGACTGTGTGATCAAAGATAGCGTTTAGGTATTCCACAGCCTCATCAACACCTTCTTTATTTTGGGGGAAGGTGATTGATATAAAGGAGTTTAGGTGTGTCTGGATTTCCTGGCTGTTTATGGCCTGGTAGTATTTGTCTGTACAGTCCTGAGCCCACCTGTGAGGATGTCTGATACTGAACAGTGTGTTGGGGCGATTCTTGTGGACATGTGTACTGGTTCTGTTCAGGTATAGGGTAATTTAGTTGTGGTCTGATAGGGGTGTTATTGGCTTGACTGTAAAGACTCTCAGGAAGGATGGGTGCAGGTCAGTTATAGCATAATCTACAGTACTGGTGCCCAGAGCTGTGTTGTGGGTGAACTGACCGGAGGAGTCCCCTCACAGCCGTCCGTTTACGATGCACAGACCCAGGCTTCCACAGAGCTGCAGCAGGTTCCTGCCGTGAACGTTCACAGACGTGTCAGTTTTCTCTGGGGGATGGGGCTGGAAAGTTTGTTAGTCCCTGTTATAAAGTGATCACTATGAGTGCTGATGAAGTCTGGCTGATCTCCTGTTCTAGCGTTCAGGTCCCCACAGATGATGATGTGTCCGTGTGATTGGAAGTGGCTGATCTGTTTCTCTAAGTCTGGGAAGGTTTCTTCATTAAAATAGGGTGATTCTGATGGGATATAGATGGCACAGAGAAGTATATTTTGGGGGGGGTTGAGGTTAACTGCTTATTAATTTTTATCCAGAGATGGTTTTCTCCTAGTTTAACTGTTTGAATCAAATTAATTAATTCTGATTTAAACCAAATGAGCATCCTCCCCGAGTCTCTTCCCTAAGTTACTTCTTTTAATTTGGTGGAGGGAACCACTAAGTCCCTGTAACCTGGGGGACAACCAGTGGGCTCGTCTCCTCTATGCCATGTTTCCTGCAAAATTAATATATCTATATATTTTATTTCTTTCAAAAATATGAAGCATCTCTGCATCTCTCTCTCTCTCAGATCAAACTTAGTTGTAAATCCAGATAATGTCACTGGGACAGTGATGTGGCCAGAAATGTCACATTTCTATCTTCTAGTCCTTTATCAGTGGTCAGTTTTGACTACAAAGCTGCACCTGTCTGAGTAGTTTTAGATGCTGGTCCACTCTCAGTTCTTAATACCATGATACTGCCATGTCAACCACATTAGGTGCAGGTGGGGCCTGGCCCCACCAGATGTCACTGTGGAGCAGTGTGTGACATAATCAATAATAATTTTTTTGCATTTATTTTAATTACATTTTATTTTCTAACATTGTTGTGTATTTGACTTATAAAAAGGACTGTAGTTCACAATACATTTTAAATATTCCTGTACGTGTTGCGTAAGGTCAGTACTTTCAGCAGTCTTCATTTAGATAGTGAGTATGGGGCCGGCCCATCAGCATTCATTTAAGCAAGTGAGCAGTAAAAAACACTGTGCACATGTGCAATGCAATTTCAATAATGAGCTGCAGGGCATGATTATGCTGGCCCCATGCTGGGAGCAGCCAATAAAAGATGAGAGTTGCATACGCAAGCTTATGTGAATATCGTTTACGGTATCAGCATTCCTACACAGCTCGCCACTTAAAAACATCACAATAACCGTTAGCTGCTGCTAGCAAGACATACACAATAGCAAGAATTGGATGCTTCTCATGGCAGGGGTGCCAAATTTGAATTGAGCAAGTAGGTTTGTGTGTAGTTTCACTGACAAGTGGGATGCTCCCCACAAAATTTATTGTGCTCCACCTGGCTTTCTATTCTAGAAATTTCACTGATGTCAACTTCACTGAGAATGATCCATCAGTCAAATCATATCTGGACAGCAATGATGAAGGGCCTGAGAGATTAGTAACAGATAAGTGCACACCTGTACATAGGTGCTATAATGTGGGTGGAGCTCATAAAGTGACTATTGATAGGTAGGTAGATCCTAATAAAGTGCATGCATATAAATAAGCAGTATGGCTAACACTGGACTTTCAGAGGTCTACACACTGAACTTCAACATGATTAATCCAGCAGATGCTGCATATTTGGAACAGTCCACCATCCTGAAATGGTACGTTATTCATGTCAGTTTGTTCCCAGTTGGCAGTGAACCACAACATGTTCTCGCATTTACAGCATTTCCTTTTTTGTGCACTCAGAAAGGACTTTCTGAAGCGACCACACGAAACATGCTGGATTGTTTCAAAAGCTGTGCAGCTATGTTGAAACAGCTGGGGTGCTAATCGTGGCTATCACATTGCTAATGGGTGCAGTGCATGATTAATACTTTAATAAGGTGTTTTCACTATATAAATAAGAGTCATGTGGACAGTTTGCGTGGGTGTGTATATGGGTCAGTTACTTCATGCATTTGGAAGGCAATCATATAAAGATTAATACCATAGGACAACTTCATAGGACCAATTGGTCAAACTGTACTTTTAATAGAAGTCAGTGGAACCAGACATCTTTCAATATCACCTTAGGGCCATTTTTTGGCCCGTCATTAAGAAATTTACACACAATGTAAAGAGCAACAGGCACTTTCACATAATTTCAATAAATGACAAAAAATATGTTTTTGCAAAATAAAACCTCATAAAGTAAAGCATCAATAACTGCCTAGGAGCATGAAGACAATGCTGCATGCAACTCAATTTGCATGAAATGTAAAGCCAGCTTCCTTCAAATTCATGTTTTTTTGGATTATTTCAGAAATATAAAACCTTTTTAACTGAATAAAAATGTTCATGAAACTAAAAATGGATGCAAAAGCAGTTGAATTATATGTTTAAGTGAAAAAATATTTAATGTATTTAACATTAACACAAAAAACAAAAATAAAATGTAAAATGTAGCATCTGCAAAACTAACTGCATTTTGAATTTTAAATGTTTTACTTTTTTCCTAAAATATTACAAACCGGATTCCAAAAAAGTTGGGACACTAAACAAATTGTGAATAAAAACTGAATGCAATGATGTGGAGGTGACAACATCTAATATTTTATT
>BRDA01054845.1:0-13075 GCA_036984385.1 Crenuchus spilurus | reverse complement strand
AACAGTAACACATGCAGAAACATCAGTATATTCATCTGCTGTGTTTTGGCTCTCTCTTGTGGCCTTAACATGCGTTACATCCTGTTCTAGTCAAATGTTCCGCTGATGAAAATTTCAGACAGGAATTTACGGAATTAATAAATTGTTGATAAATTTTTGTTTATGTATTACATCTCAGTGAAAAGTGCTGTATAAAGTGTTGTATTTATTGTCATTATAATACTAGTCTATCTCCAAAAATGTGAATATCATAAAGTTAATTTGTGTTCTTATTCATAATTAATTACAAAGGTAAATTGTCATATTTTATATTAAATTACATGTCAAATGACATATTGCAAGCTTTTTGTTTTATTTTGATGTTTATACTGTTTGAATACTAATCTACTCAAACTTGAAATATTTGAATAAGATTGTGGATTTCTGATTTTCATGAGCTATAAGCCACACTGATCACCATTAAAACAAAACAAAAATGTCACTTTGTGTGTAATGGGTGTAAAATATGACACTTCACCTTTTAAATGTAATTAACAACAACAATTAAATGTTTAATATATTTGAGAAGCACATAGTATTTTAATGAACAGCTTCCATAGACCCCCCCCACACACACACACACAGATCCCCAATAATAATAAATCCCCTCCAAAAAAACAACCCAACTTTAACAACAATAACAAAAAAGACAACAAATAATTCATGGCTATACATGTACATGGCATGTACAATATGGATTCAGCTCATTTTAGTATTTAACACAAACACACATGGCTGATTATGTGTGTATACACAGAACTGTGTTAGTAATTGAGGTCTTTTTTCATTTGCAGGAAAGCAACAGAAATGTGAACTTCTAAGAATTACTGACGTTCCTTCTAAGAACTGAAAACTTCTAAATGTTTTCTTTGTTTCGTTTCCATAATTAAAGGATAAATATCTTTCTAACTTACATAACAAAGCTTTGTGTGATTATACAAGACTAAAAGATGCTGGTGAGTTTAAACTGTGTAAACAGAACATTTTATTTCCTTTTGTTATAATTTTGCATTAACTTTAATTCTGTCAAAAAGTATGATGGAGGAATCTCACCTGCAACCTCCCAACCCATCCTTATAACTAAAACAAGCATACCATTTTTCTTTGCAGTAATCTTTTCTTTATCAGCAAAACTGGTCCTGAAAACAGTGCATTTTAAATCAGTATATAGTGTTTCCATAAATCTTTGTGAATCATTATTAGACCACTAAACATGTTTTATTTCTTGCAGTATTTCTAGTGAACATATTCTTTATGCTATGTACAGGCTTGCCCAGCCTCAAAGTTGTGTTACACAAAGCACAATTTCTCAGTTTAGCCAGGTTGCTGCAAAAAGAGCAGTAGGACATTTCTGCAGGACAATCCTCGACATTAGGTTTAAGCTGGCTAACTTAGAAACACACAAAGCAGGATTTCTTACTCAGTCAGATAGATTACTCCCCTGCTGCTGTTTTTGAGCAGGTTTCCTGCTTTTTGTTACCTGGCTAAACCTGGTCCTGTTTTGTGGAAAACTCCCAACATTTACACATTATACAGTTACACATTATACAGTTACACGTTACACAGTTACACATTACACAGTTACACGTTACACATTATACAGTTACACATTATACAGTTACACGTTACACAGTTACACATTACACAGTTACACAGTTACACATTATACAGTTACATGTTACACAGTTACACGTTACACAGTTACACGTTACACATTATACAGTTACACATTATACAGTTACACATTACACAGTTACACATTATACAGTTACACATTACACAGCTACATGTTACACATTATACAGTTACACATTATACAGTTACACATTACACAGTTACACATTATACAGTTACACATTATACAGTTACACGTTACACAGTTACACGTTACACATGATACAGTTACACATGATACAGTTACACATTACACAGTTACACATTACACAGTTACACATTATACAGTTACACATTACACAGTTACACATTACACAGCTACAGGTTACACATTATACAGTTACACATTACACAGTTACACATTATACAGTTACACATTATACAGTTACACATTACACAGTTACACATTATACAGTGCTACATAAAAATAGAAATCCAGAATCTCAAAATATTAGAATATTTAATTTAGAATAAATTACTTTTCAGACAGTATCAACATTCTTTTTGAATTAAATTATTAACACAAATGAACATTTTCCAAATATTCTTTTTTTTGCCCAAATATTTTGTTGTTGTCTGTCTGATTCGGGGAGGTGTGTGTATGTGTGTGTATCTGTTTGTCTGTCTCTGTCTATTTTAGGTTCTATCTCTCTCTCTCTCTCTCTCTCTCTCTCTCTCTTTCTCTCTGTTGGTGGCGGATGGTAAATTATGGCAGTGGAGTCTGACCTGATCTCTCAGCTGCCACTCAAGGTGTTGATCAGAGGAGCAAAAATAAGGGAAAAAAAGATTTTTAGAGCCCATATATGCCCAGCTAGAGGGCAGGATGCTCGAATTTTCCATTCAAATGGAGTGAATATGTTCAACACCGGCTGAAATAGAAAACAGATGCTTCTTAGGAAACATGCTAGCACACTGAGTCTATGGGGCCAACAAAAAGGCAGCAGGAGAGAGAGAGTGTGTCTCTGAAGATAGAGCTGCACTGATGGGAAAAAAAGGAAATCAGGACTAGATTAGTAGGACAGGCTCTGAGCGAGGAGGACAACACTAATGCCTGGCTGGAATGTATTTTAAAATCTGATTCATAAAGGCATTTCACTTGCATTTATAGATTCATACACATATAATGTAATTTGATGTTTTTGCTGTATATTAAAGAAAACTAATGACAGCATTTGGTGATATGTCAGGATACTCAATGTATATCTAAATGCATTTCTTTCCAGATTTTGGAATAAGTGAGGTTTGCACATGGATCTATAACCAAACAGTTACAATTACATCCTTAAAATGATAAGAGTATTAGCTTTCAATTAAAATAACAACCACTACAAAACTAACTTTACATTGCAATAGTTACATTGCAACAATAACATTCAGTTACAGTGGTAACCATTACAATAATTACTTTCAATTACAATAGCAACGTTACAGTAAAAATGTAAAATTATGATTATAACAGTTACATTAATAACTTTATCATTAAAGTATCTGAACTGTTATCTGTAGTCAATTTGCTGTTCTGTTTTAGTGTCATTTTTGTAGCTCAGTTACAAAGGCTGCAAACATTACAGGAAAATGAAATGAATACATAAAGACTGTTATTTATAAGAAACCAGAAGCCACATAATTTTTAAATGTAAACTAAGAAATGAAAAGGAACACATATGTTTGCAATGTTTGAAAGGAAACAAGGTTGAATATTAACACAATGTTTAAATGTAAAAGTCAAAAGACAATAAAATATATTATTTAATAGAAACCTTCACCTCAAGGCTTTAAATGTCATTTTTCAGTGTAAAAGAATGTATGACAATGTACACATAAGAACTGTTATCTGAAAAGAAATGTCTCAAGGCTGGATTTTCTGTGTCTTTGGTCTTGTTTTGTTGGTTTTTTTCTGTTATTCTAACTGATGATAAGAGTTATCAGTCTCTGAGTGATCCTGTCCTAAAAGCCCCTGCCTCTATCCTCTCAGTGGGGGTCTGGAGGCCGCTCAGCAGGGTAGTGGGCTGGCGCAGGCGTTTTTGTGCCTGCAGCAGAGAGGCACCATGCTGGGCAAGGCGCAGACTGGTCGTCCTTCTGTGCCCTCCATGCTCCTGTAGCTCCTGAGCGAATACTCCTTGTGACAGTCCTGTGCTGTCGCACCAGGTTCAGCTGAGGTCGATGTCGCACAAAGAACAGCCCTGGATCAGACGGAATAAACGGGTTCAGGGTAAAGGAGGGGGCTGGCTGAGCTTGTCATTTCTGAAATCTGTGTTGATCTGTTGGAAATTCTATTTTTCCACATGCAAAAAAAAGACAGCTGAATTTGTATTTGTGTTCTCTGGGCCACCAGCTTTCCCAGATTTTGTTCCTTCAGTATGTCAAAAGAAGAACCCCCCCCCCCTCCTCCTCTTTCCATTTTTGACAGGAATGTTCTAGATGCTGTTCCTGTGCAATATTTTGTTTCCTCCTAGAAGCCAATCGACAATGTCCAGCTCAGGCTGACCTTAGCTTGAGGTGAAATAATAGTCATTTCACTGAGGTCATGATTCCTTGCCAACTGAAGAATGAGACAGTGAGGGAGAGAGTGATAACATCAGAAAACAAAAACAGAGGTGAGTGTTGAAATGCGGGGAGTGAGTCATTTATTCAGAGAGTCATCAGAAAGTCAGAGGTTATCTTCCCATCGGTTCTGCTCCGTACAGGTCAACGTGTTCACAGGCCTGTTTATGTGCCAGGGATAAAACCCCACTTGATTTAAACCTGGCATAAGTGACATCAGCTCCAATTTAGAGCAAGCCACTTAATTTCAAACAAAATATCACTTAGAAAAGAATATACACTCACTGCCCCCTCATTAGGTGCACATATCATGTATATCCACTCATACGTCATTTTATCAGATCCACTGACCACTTGTAGTTCTATAATTACAGACTAGTTCATCTGTGTGTCTGTTTTGTTAGCCTCCTTTCATCATGTTCTTCAATGATCAGGATCTCCACAGAGCAGGTATTATTTGGGATTTAATAGGAATGTGAAGAACATGAATTTAACAAAACATGAATGTCTTGGGTTCATACTGTCTGCAATGAAATAAAAGTCAAAGTAAATGTAAGAAACATTTATCCATACTGCCCCACCTTCTGATTTGGGGTTGTGTATATATATATATATATATATATATATATATATATATATATATATATATATATATATTTAGATTTGTGTCAGGTTTATAGTGATATATAATGAAAGAAACAGTTCTATATGATGATTAGTGATATCGTGCTGATCCTTTGCATATGCATTAGTTGAAAGACTATTGCAGTATGTTGGTATCAGTGTTTCACTGGTTGTTGTTGATGTTGTTTTTAATTTCCTTTACAATTTTGTTGCCACAAGAACCCTATAGTTCTTTTTCATCTGTCATACTACAGCACCACATAGTTAGAAAGAACATGTGATGAATGACCATATGAATAACCATGTCAGGTTTCATATACAGTACTGTGCAAAGTTCGTAGTTTTAGGAAGCTGAGAAAGCTGAGAATTCAAAAGCAGAAAGTGTTTATTTGTAGTTATCATAAAATACCTGGGTTTCTTTCATTAGTACTTTATTATGTTAAATCAAGTGGTCATAATGAATTTCTGAATGATATGATGGATGGAAGCACTGAGTAACATCTTGAATCAAACTGTTATAACATTTAAGTTACTTTTTCTTCAGAAAATAAGTTTTAATAAAAAAAAAAATGACATGCATAAACACGTATTACCAATTTGAATTGCTTTAAATCATGTATTGAGATGATTAAGGTTTTAACACAGTACTCTAGGGCATGTTTTTTTTCTTAAATATGTGAATTATGTGTTGGGATAGGTCTCTTTCAAGGCATATACTGGCTATTATTTGTTACTATTAGTCTCATGGTTATAGGAAGAGATCACCTAACAACTGTTCTTCAGTTATTCTAACTACAACACGACAACACAGAACATTAGACTCCCACTTGAAAGTTGTGCAATGTTGGATGCAAAACATATACAAAGATCACTTCCCAGAAGTGCATTTTTTCCCCAGAAGAACATTAATAAAGGGTGAAAAGGGGAACAATTTTGCAATCAACAATTTCAAGAGTTTCTGAAAAAGATTCTCTGATGTTTAAAGCAGGTAAAGGTAATAAAAATTGTGAAACCATGCATGTAAGCGGATGATCATCTTTCAGTATGGACATATAATGTGAGGATAATGTTGACTCTCTAGAATGCACCTGATCCTATAAAATGGATTTATATGACAGCAATCATGGGCACAAGACAGGTATCCATGCCTTTATAGATCCTTTAACAGTTAACTTTGTGAAGTAAATGTGTTGTTTGTGTGGTCATTCTTCATTCTTTAATTTCATAATTAAAATTATTTATTACTTCACAGTGCCACGTCAAGTCATTAGAATATCATAGAAAAATGCATTGTTGTTAATAACTTGGCTCACAAAACAATCAAAGTTTATATTCATTGTATGTAAACTGATCTTTGTTTTGTTGTTGATCAGTTTGGCTTATAGCTCATAAGAATCAGAAATATCACATTATTAGAATAATTTGAGTTTGAATAAATTACGGTGTCAGCACACTGTACAAACTACAATCTTTTATATTTTACATTCTTCACAGTAGGCACCTCTTGCTTAGATGCAGCTTTCTTGGCATTTTCTCAGTCAGCTTTATGAGGTAGTCACCTGGAATGACTTTCAGTTAACAGCTGTGTCTTGTCAAGAGTTCATGACTTGCATTTCTTGCCTCTTAATGTGTTTGAGACATCAGTTGTGTGTCTACTCTGAAGAATCTAAAACATGTTTTGGTTTGTTTAACACTTTTAAGTTTACTTCATGATTCATTATGTGTTTCTTCATAATCTGGATGACTTCAGTATTCATTTACAAAGTGGGGAAAAAAGAAGAAGAAAAAAATAAGTATATTAAATTAGGAGGTGTATCCAAACCAAGCGTTTGACTGGCACTGTACATTTCAAACAGTATCAACATTAAAACAAAAATGACTTGAAATATGTCACTTTTACATGCAATGAGTATAAAACACACAACGGTTCACCTTTTTGAATTGAATTCTAAACACAAGTGAAATTGTTCATGACATTCTCATCTTTGGAGATGTTGTGTGATGAATTTCAGAACCAAGTGATGACTGTATGCACTGAGGAACATCTGGAATCATACTGTGCTCTTCAAAATATATTCAAATATCAGCTATAGGAGGACAGCCCCTAACATCTGTGCATGATGACTAACCAGTTGGGGCAGGAGATCATGAAAAGTTGTGTAAGATGATCTGCTATTGTTTTCTTCAGGTCTTCTATCTACAAGACAACACATGGTACATTACACTCCCACCTGAAAGTTGAGCAATGCTGGATAAAACCAGATTCCCAGTAGTGCAGCTATTTGAGAACAACATTTTTAAAGGATTTTAAAAAGTTTTGCAATCAGCAATTATCAGAGTTTCTGAAAAAGGTTAAATAATCAGTTGGGTGTGAAGGGCATGGATGATTGGCTTTATCCTGGAATTCATGGAACCAGCCTTGTGAGAAGATTATCATCTTTAAGTACGGAAACATTATGTGAGAGTAATGTTTACTCTCTACAATGCACCGATCCTATAAAATTGTCTCATATATTTTGATGATTATATGACAATGAAGAGCAATCATGGGCTCAAATGAGTACCAAAAGACAGCTGTCCATACCATTATAGATCCTCCATCACATTTAACAGCCAACACCAGCTTTATTGGTTGAGAACGTCCTTTGGGTTTCTGCAAAAGCAAACATGCCTGGTTGTAGAAAAAATAATGATGTGCAGTATGGCTACCTTTGTAAGTGTGATTTATTTACATTAAAAACAAGCATTTTATTTTTGCCATCCAATCTCTAACATGCAGTTTAAAGAAACTGGAACAAAATAAAGTGCTACAAAAATGGATACTGTGGTAAAGTTCATTTGTTTTCAGAATTCTTAATTTATTAGAATATTTCCTTTTGAATTTGAGTAAATTACTCTTCAAGCTGTGTCAACATTAAAACAAATAAGGTTTAACATATGTCACTTTACATGTAATGAATATAAAAAATATGACACTCTACCTTTTTGAATTAAACTATGAACACATCACAATATTCTCATTTTTGGAAATGCACTAATATAATAGGATTACAAACTATAGATTACAAAAATCAACTAGCATGTCAATCCATTAAAATACAGTTTGCCATGTCCTAACCTTTCTTGAGCTGCCAACACTGCAACAATAAAGTGTGTGAAACATTAACAAAAAAAGTAAATAAATACACAAAGTGAAGAAAGGGATGTTCTCTATGTTTTAAAGCTGGATTGTAGGTCATTCACCCAAAATGCCTATGTTGAAAGATCCAAAAAAGCAATAAGCAACCCTCCTTTCAAGGGTCAAGGTTAGGTTTGCATTTTCACTCAGCACCGTTAAAGCTTAGCAAATTGTGATCCACGTGGTGCCCCCTCATGAGAGAAAGAACAAATGAGGACACGATCCACATTGCTCACCCAGGCACATGAACTCTCTCCATTTGCAAGGCCAAGACAAGTGACTCAGGTCAACTCAGGGCACTCACTCTTCATCGTAAAGAAGGGACACAGGATATCTGGCAATCAAGAAAAAAATTCTTTATAGTAAAATATCTAACAGTCAAATTCAACAGCCTGCAATTCAGCTTATGCTTCTTATAGATGCAAGAACAACCACAAAATAGAAATAAACATCAAGTGGTTACTTTTCATTTAGATAACAAGTTTTTATAGAAGATGATCATGTATTTCACTTGCATTTTGCTAAATAAATCTACCTTTAAGCTTACTCCTAAATCTGAACTTGGTCATATACTTAATACTAACCCTGACTCACCAGATAGTTCATTGGTCATTTAAACATATACAGATCTATAGAGAGTAGAGTATGTGCTATATTCTTTCCTATTAAATTGCATTTAGACTGTATATTAGATAATAATACTGCCATAAAAGTTGTCCTAGATCAGGGGTGGCCAACCCTGGTCCTGGAGAGCCGCATTCCTACACAGTTTGGTGATGTCACTGCTCTGACACTACAATTAAACCTGCTAATTGCCTGCTGAGTTGAATCAGGTGTGTTTGATCAGGGAGATCACCAAACTGGGCAGGAATGCGGCTCTCCAGGACCAGGGTTGGCCACCCCTGTCCTAGATTTACTGAGAAATGATAAAGTAGAACTAGACTTTTACTTCATTTATACATTGCACCACATTGTCTGTGGCCTTACTGGAAAGCAGGTTAAGACTGTATCACTCCTACTTAACCTAAACAGCTCTATAATGCTGATTTCAGTTTTGTGTTCATGTATTTGGCTCACTTGGCATCAGGTTTGCTTATACTGTTAAAACCCACTAGAAAAGAAAGATATTAATAATATAATCCTTAAGAAATGTTATTAATAATATAGAATGTTAATAACATTGTAACACTTAAACATCATTGGGTGACATTAGGAAATAACAGTCATTCATTCATTATCACACCTGCTCAATCCTTATTAGGGTCGCAGTTAGTCCCCTACCCCCTCACCGGGCGCAGGGCAGGGCATTACACCATTCAACTAAGCCCAGGACAGGGCGCCAGTCCATCGCTGGGTGAACACACACACACATTTTTAGAGTAGCCAATTCACCTGACCTCCATGTTTTTGGAATGTGGGAGGAAACCGGAGACCCCGGAGGAAACCCACGCAGACACGCAGAATAATAATAATAATAATAATAATAATAATAATAATAATATATAAAATAAAAATGTGTTCATGTGTCCATATTAAAAGGTATGTGTACCTTATAAAGTGGCCAGTGAGTGTCAATGAAATCTCTAATTTGTTAATTCACTTGAACAACCTACCTAATAGGGGAAATAACCACACGTGGCTTGGATGGCAGTATCAAGATGACAGGCCATGAACTGTATTAAGTGTTGGAAGGTATCTGTATGCACTCATGTTCATTACAACTGCAGCAGAGCACTCTGAACCACTCACCAGAGTTGTTGTTCCCCCTTGATATCAGTGGCCCATGGGGCAGCACTGCTTTGCTGTAGGGAGGCACTTAATGTATGAGAAGTCCATTCTCAATACACCTTAACTGCAACTACAGAACATCCCACAAAGATAGTGGTTTCCGAGATTCTACCACCCTATTATCATTCCCTTTTGGACATCAGTCAAATCGTGTGATGACGCAGAGTAGATATATAGTAAGAATACATACATACACACATGGATGGACAATTTAAAGTACTCAGTCCATCTGACCTTCATGATTTTGGACTGTGGGAGGAAACCAGAGACCCCGAAGAAAACCCATGCAGACACAGGGAGAACATGGTAACTCCACTCAGATGGGGACTCAAACCCAAGACCACATCGCTGAGAGGCGAACATGCTGGGTTTTGGAATACTTTGGAAAATCATTGTCACTTAACACAGTCTGTTGCTGCATCAAGAAATGCCTCCCAAAACTGTATCATTAAAAGGGAAAGCTAATTTTGAGCAGAAACCCCCATGAGCTCTCTGGGCCTGAAGTCATCTGATATGGAATGAAAGACAGGAAACATGTTCTGTGGTCAAATGAGTCCACATTTCAACTTGTTTTTTGTTAAACATCTGAAAGTACACATTTGTGATGGCATGGGGGAGCATCATTGCCCACAGCAGCTCAGGTCTTGTATACGGCAAACCACTCACAAAACAACAAACATTAGAATCTTCAGTTCCCAAATGATTAAAAAGTATAATTACAAGACAAGGACATATGATCCAGTGGTAAACATGCCTCTGACTCAGCTTTTTTCAGTGTTTCAGGCATCAATTTCTAAATTTGTTTATGTTTACCAAATAGAATTAAGTTCATCATTGAAAGCACTGAAATTATTTTCTTTGTCTTTTTTCTATTCTGTTCATTTCAGTTCAACTGAATTATAAATTACTCATTTAAGTTTTATTGCTAGAAACCATCCCTACTTTTCTGGAAATGATGTTTGTATATATTATTCAACATAAATAATGCCATAACACATAAAATGTCACAGTGATCTTTCTGTTTTGTATAGAAATATTGACAAACATAATAAAAGAGAGCATATACAGAGTGATATCTTTGAAAGAAAAGTATTTTTTTATGTTTTTTTTCATTGTCTGTGTCCTTCAGCATGTTGATTTGAGACTGCCTCCGTTGAGCATTCAACATAACAGTGTAGTCCAAATGATACAGTGTTCCATCACAACTGATACTGGGTCAAGTTGTTTTCAAGTGAAGGTTGTTTGTTATCTGGTCGGTTAAGTGCCCTTTTTAGTGTAGGACTTACTCTCTGTACTTCTGATTTTATGTGCATTTACAAGTCTAGTTCTCTATAAAAATGTAATGGAAAGGAATGAAACAAAATTTAAAAACATATTTTATTTGTTATGTGAATTGCTTTGAGAAGTATAAACGTAATGTTGAGCAGTGAACAAGGCTACAAAACACAATATACAGTTTCTTTTGGGCCAAAATTGGTTATTTCAGATAATACTGTAAAGCACCATTTTGATTCTCTAAATGTTTTTTTTCTAGAACCATAAATCCAAGCCATGTATAATTTAGGAATCTTCATTTTTTAAAATTGTGATTGTACGTACAGTTCACAGTATAGAGACATCTCACACACATTCATGACACCAGCTTACATGTAAATATGCTCAATACTGAATGGCTCACCACCTTGTAAACTCAAAGTGTTGAAAACAATAAAATTAGATAAAGTAACCCTAAAATATGTCCAAAAGACAAAATTAACAATTTTTAAGGTTCATTTAAAGTTCATGAGTTTGATTTCAGCAGAGAAGTTGGAGCTTGCCAGGATTCATAGTATCTTTGGATTTTGTTAATTAATTTCTATTTTCCAGGATTTTCATTATACAGGTTTGCTGCATATTACAGATTATCTTAACCATAATGGGCTTTGGTTTTTAAAGTCAGATTGTATCATAAGCATAAACACAAATTCAGACTGGCACACCTATATTAATTTAAATAAATTATCTGGAATGGTGATTTGGAAGTCAATTGTTATTGTTATTAATGGACTAACCCATTATGTGGTGTTCGGTAATTTCAGTGTTCCTGTAGTTCTAGTTTCTGTAGCAAGACACAAAAGTTAATTTGAGTAATAATTTGATATTTAAAGAAAAGGTTTTATTCATGAACTCATCAGTCATTCATATATTTTGAGTTGTAATTACTTTGAATGCTTTATTTATATTTATGTAATTACACTCAGTGATGAAATAAATCAATTGGAGTCCATTAACTACAACTTTTTATTTTACCTTTCTCAGTCATTTAAATTGAATGCAATTAAAATATGTGGCTCTGATCTTAAAACGTAAAAAGTTTCACATTTTGAATTTATAAACACAAAATAATGTAGATAATCACATTTCTAGATCATTTTGACTCCTGTCAAAATCTGGATTTAATATTCATGCAAGCGATTAGCAAATGTACAGTGTTTATTAACATGGTCAACCTTTCACACACTGAAAAATAAACATGTGACGGGTCAAGGTAATATTTCTGTCCCCTCAGCAACAGTTCTCTGTAAAGATTAAACATTATAGACGAAAGTTGACATGGCTTATTGAGTAAATATTTGTGAAGGATTAGTGTGAAATAACACAAAGGAACATGCAGCCCTACAGGTGACTTCTGTATTACTTCTGTATGTTAGCAATTCAAAGTATAAATGTTACACAATAATCCATCAGGTTACTTTATAGAAATATACTGGTTGTCATTCAAAAAAACTCCAAAGCAGTAAACAAATTTAAGTATAAAAAAGTATAATCTGGCAGTCAGTGAGCATTGTTTTTGTCTCAAAAGACTTTCTGAGCTCAATACTCTATGCACAATACTCAACATACATTGCTTGAATTTCAACTCAGTAATGACATACAGCAAAAGCCTTTAATGAGTACAGAATAAGTACTTTTGGAAGAGGTGAGTTTTCATTCATTGTTTGAAGACAACAATCACCTCAGACACACAGAGGAAGTTCATTCCATTTGTTTTGGTATGAGGGCAGAGAAAAGTCTGGATGCTTGTATTCCATGCTTCTTGAAGAATGGTGGGTCAAACCAAGCAGTGCTTGAAGCTCAAAGTGCTCTTGATATGGATCAGGTTTTGACCATTGACATCAATAATGGAAGACCTGGTCCATTCTTGGCTTTGTAGACCAACATCATGATTTTGAATCTGATACAGGTAAC